>JANLJB010005448.1:0-36317 GCA_026212285.1 Bursera cuneata
TTCTGGGAGGCCATTTTGGCAAATTTCCCTTTCCTCTTCCCATATAACAATTCAGAAACATCAATCGAATCCTAAGTTCCTGAAACAACATGGTGAAGGTGCGCATGAACACGGCCGATGTGGCCGCCGACGTCAAGTGCTTACGAAGGTTAATCGGCATGCGTTGCTCCAATGTCTACGATCTCTCTCCCAAGGTCCTCCCTTCTCTTTCTAGAATTTTTACTGGAAAACAAATGATATGTACTGAATGAATGTTCCTTTCCTGCAGACTTATGTTTTCAAACTTATGAATAGCAGTGGAGTCACAGAGTCTGGAGAAAGCGAGAAGGTTCTATTGTTAATGGAAAGCGGTGTTCGTTTACATTCTACTGCTTATACTCGGTAATTTCCCGACAACTTTTCCAATTATTATCCATATAAAAGATTAATTAATTGGTTTTCATCAGCTTTCTTATTCACTGCTTACAGAGATAAGAAAAATACTCCATCTGGCTTTACTTTAAAATTGAGGAAGCATATACGTACCAGAAGGCTTGAGGATGTCCGCCAACTTGGATACGATAGGGTATTATTATTATTATTTTAATTTACTTTTCATTTCTGTTTGTATTTGTCTGAGTCTGATATTTCTAGTATTGTTATTAGATTATTCTGTTCCAATTTGGATTGGGTACCAATGCGCATTATGTTATATTGGAGCTGTACGCCCAAGGAAATATTTTACTTACGGATTCTGAATTTACCGTCTTGACGCTTCTTCGTTCTCACAGGTTAGTCATCTTGATCACTCTTGTCTGTTTTTGTTTTGACTAAAATGCAGGCACACACTAGCAACTGACATATTCAATGATGACTAGTGTGGATTTATATTTGAATTTTCAGGGAAAATGTATCAGCAGTAGAGTATAAATGATGTTGTCATTAGACATTAGAGGCATTATACTGCTCATTGTTTTTGTGGTGTTCATTCAAGAATTTTTTAGTATCATTTTAAATGATGTTAATTTATCAATGACAGGGATGATGACAAAGGGGTTGCCATCATGTCACGCCATCGTTATCCAACTGAAATTTGTCGAGTTTTTGAGCGGACTACAGTTTCGAAGTTGCATGCAGCCCTTACATCCTCCAAGGAACCTGGCAATAATGAATTTGATAAGGTTAAGGATGATGGAAATAATCCGTCCAATGTTCCTATCGGAAAACAGGGTCTCCACAAGGGTGGGAAGTCTTCTGAAGCTAATAAAAATACTAGTGATGGTGCTCGTGCCAAACAAGCCACTTTGAAGAATGTCCTTGGGGAGGCACTGGGTTACGGGCCTGCTCTTTCTGAGCATATCATTTTAGATGCTGGTTTAGTTCCAAATAGAAAAGTTAATGGAAATAACAAGTTAGATGATGATACAATTCAAGTTTTGGTAGCAGCTATTGCAAAGTTTGAGGATTGGCTACAGGATGTTATTTCAGGTGATAAAGTTCCTGAAGGATACATTTTAATGCAAAATAAAAAAGCGGGGAAGGACTGTCCCCCATCTGAGCCTGGAAGTTCTAGCCAGGTTATAAATTTTTTTCTCCATGTTTATTTTCCTTGTGCAGTAGTATATAGCACATAGTTCTTTTTAGCTTTTTCATTTCATTTGTTCCTTTTTAATCCTCATCTTGTTTGATTATTGCAGATCTATGATGAATTCTGCCCCCTTCTGTTGAATCAATTCAAGTCAAGGGAGTTTGTGAAGTTTGAAACATTTGATGCAGCTTTGGATGAATTCTATAGTAAAATTGAAGGTCAAAGGCTGGAACAACAGCAGAAGGCAAAAGAGGGTGCTGCCTTTCAGAAGCTTGATAAAATACGTCGGGACCAGGTCTACATTATTAGCTTGATATATAGTTCTAAAAAACCAATCAATTACTCTTATGGTTGTTTTGTTGACTTAAATTTTAACCTTTTCCTTGTTGGTGGGGGTTGCCGTTTCCTCTTTTTGGCAATAAGAGCTGGCTTGATTGTAAAAGATACAGGGGATAAATACATGTATACTTGTCCTGTTCGTTTGCCAATCTTTTAGTAATATTGCTAGAAATTTCGTTGGCAAAAAGATAAAATCATACAAGAAGGAAACAGTTCTGATATAGAAAAAAGCAGGCTTTAACTCCTTATCCTTATTCAAATACACAATAGCAGTCAGCGACTATTGTGATTAGGTTTGCTTTAGCTGTTTCATTGGTTGTTGTTAGGATCCAATTCCTAACGATCTATCTCAGTGCAAAAATTAAACAGAAATGCAACAAAACAGAGAAAAATTAACTGATATTGAAATGACTCTTCTTCGAGGGAAGAGCAACCTCCATACAATGACCTGACCTGATAGTATCCTCTCCCTTTTTCCTTTCCCTATCACCCTAAATAACGCTCCTCTATCAACCTACGTAACAAACTCATAATTACAGCTCACCCAATCCAGCTCACTATCACTCACTCAGCTCACCTTAGTCCAGCTCATACTAACTAACTTTTATTCCTTCTTTATTCCTTCTATTTCCTTCTACTATAATGCTGCATAATCTGCTGGTTTCCATCAGTTGTATTTTGGCTTTGAATTTATAATTGGAGATTTTAGTTTCTAGAGCTACATTGTTTTAAATAAATATTTTATGCTTGTTTATTTACTTTTCTGTGTTTTACTTATATTTTATAGGAGAATCGTGTTGAATCACTGAAGAAAGAAGTTGACCGTAGTGTTAAAATGGCAGAACTGATAGAGTACAACTTAGAAGATGTGGATGCTGCTATATTAGCTGTTCGTGTGGCTCTTGCAAACCGCATGAGTTGGGAGGATCTTGCCCGTATGGTGAAGGAGGAGAAGAAATCTGGAAACCCTGTGGCTGGCCTAATTGACAAGCTCCATCTGGAAAGGAACTGTATGATGTTACTGTTGAGCAACAATCTTGATGAAATGGACGATGAGGAAAAGACACTCCCTGTAGAAAAGGTTATTTATAGACATTTTTCCTTCACATATTATTTTTAATTGGCATGCATGTGTTAATGTCATGACATGCCTTTAGAAAAGGTATTGACAATAACACCATTTTACATCTAATGTCTTATAGATAGTGTCGATAAGACTGTCATTGTTGACACTGTTTCAGTCTGCTCTGTGATTGTTGTTGTATTTGCATTCTGATCATTATGTTTTCTTCTATCTGTAATTTTCTTTTGGTTGGAAGTCTTACGCTTTGCAGATAAACAATAGAAGTTATCTCTATTTATATGTCCTTGTTATTTTTCCGGCTTTTAGGTTGAAGTTGATTTGGCACTTTCAGCACATGCCAATGCTCGGCGGTGGTATGAACGGAAGAAAAAACAGGAGAGCAAACAGGAAAAGACTGTTACAGCACATGATAAAGCTTTTAAAGCGGCTGAGAAGAAGACTCGTCTCCAGATTTCACAGGTAGCTTTAGATTTCTGCAATATTTTTCTCAGTTGTAGTGAATTTACTAATTGTTCTTGTAACTGTTAAATTACAGAAACTCTTTGTGCTATCTGCTGGAAAATCATTTTAGTGTTTTCTAGCTTTATATTTTTCCTTGGAATTAGACATGCATTATGGTGGCCAGATAATTTTTTTGCACAATGTAATCAGTGTTGTTTTATCCAGCCATGATCCCACCAGTAGCATGTAGAGGGTTTGTTAAATTGAACAGAAGCATGTTGGATCAGATGAGGTTAAAGGCAAAATGTTTGGAACTTGTTGTTTTCTATATTAGTCAAATTTACTGGAGCTATAAACGAGGTTCATTGGAGAGTATATCTAATAGTAAGAGCTTAAGGCAAGTCTTCCTGGAAATTTCCATTGTGTTAGGAGTAAAATGTTGAAGTTGCATCCATTTTAGTGATTTGGTTTTCTAGTGTTGATTAGAGACCTACCAAGATTTCTCTTCAGGTGTCTAACTTCAAGACCTACTCCCTGCCCCCCAATTTGTGACTGCAGGAAAAAACTGTTGCCACAATTTCACATATGCGCAAAGTTCACTGGTTTGAGAAATTTAATTGGTTCATCAGCAGTGAGAACTATTTGGTCATTAGTGGTCGTGATGCTCAGCAAAATGAGATGATAGTCAAGCGTTATATGTCAAAAGGAGATCTGTAAGTAACCATCATACATATGTTCGGTAATACATGCATTTCCTGCCAATTTGCATTTGTTGTTTTTGGTTGAAAGTTAGATGTCCGCTCCTAAGTTATGCAATCTATTGGATTAGAAATTCACATGCGCTCTTTTGGAAATTGGGTGAATCTCAATACTAGTATTTGTGTGCATTCCCAATTTCAGATATTATTTTGATTGGAGGTGTATAAAACTGTAGTGTTTCTGTGAAATTGTGCTAGTCTTTTTGGAAAGATAATATTTCAGGAGCTGAGGTCTATTGATATTGATTGAATTTCCTGTGAACAACCTTAAGTTCATCCCTTATACTGATCTATAGCTGCCTTCCTTTGCAATGTTTCTGTATTCTGGTGGATCAAATATTTTAGCTTTAACTGAGTGGAAATTTTGATTTCATAATATTAGTGCTGCAATTTGTTGAGCCACAGCAATCAAATTCTTACACTTTTTAGTAGGGGCCCATCAGTACAATGTAAGTTCGAACACACCCTTTCATGAAGTAAGTGAATCAAACACAAGTTACCATTAAATCTAAAAGCTTCAGGTAAAGGCTTGGTAATAGTATTTAAGCTAACACAATTAAATGATGCGTGGAAATTTGTATTTCTAATTGTCTTATCATTCATTTGATTTATTGAAATGATGAATGTGTCTGAGTGATTTCGGCTTCTACAAACAAGTGTGCTATTATGTCTCTGATTGTTGGTTTCAACAACTTGGTTTAAGGCCTTTTTAATATCTGCTTTGGATGTCGATTTTGATAGATCATTTTGGAATGGACCAGGTATGTCCATGCAGATCTTCATGGAGCTTCTAGTACCGTGATCAAGAATCATAGGCCTGAACAACCTGTACCTCCACTCACTTTGAACCAAGCTGGATGTTTCACAGTTAGTCCTCTGCCCACGCTTTTCTTGTTTTATATTATTTTTGAAAGTCATGTTTCTATAGTATAATAACACATGCAGCATGATTCAACTTTTTAATCAAATCTTGTGATGTAGGTTTGCCACAGCCAGGCATGGGATTCGAAGATGGTCACTAGCGCTTGGTGGGTTTATCCTCACCAGGTTAGTAAAACTGCTCCCACGGGGGAGTATCTCACAGTTGGGAGCTTCATGATCCGTGGAAAGAAGAACTTTCTTCCTCCACACCCACTTATTATGGGCTTTGGATTGCTATTCCGCCTGGATGAGAGCTCCTTAGGATCACATTTAAATGAAAGGAGGGTTCGAGGTGAGGAGGAAGGGATGGATGATGGTGACGAAAGGGGACCTCTCAAAGGAAATTCTGGTTCTGAATCAGAGAAAGATTTCACAGATGACAAACTGGCCATAGAAGGCTTATCTGCAGATAATTCAACTCATAGTGGCTCAAATAATTTAAATGCTATAGCTAGCTTATCCCATGAATATTCTGTTGATGACAAATCTACCTTGAATCTTGTTGAGAGTGAGATATCTGATATTGCTAGAACTGGTGTTGCTGCAGTCACCCCACAACTTGAAGATCTCATTGATAGAGCTCTTGGACTTGGATCTGCTACTGTATCAAGTACAAATTATGGGCTTGAGACATCTCAGGTTGATTTGGCAGAGCAAGATAACGGTGAAGAGAGGAAAGCTTTGGTGAGAGATAAACCTTATATTTCAAAAGCCGAAAGAAGAAAGCTTAAGAAAGGCCAGGAAATTAGTGTTGCAGATGTGAATGTTGAGCAAGAAAAGGAAAAAGGGAGTGATGGTTCAGCTTCTCAGACTGAAAGAAGTGCTAAAACTAAAAAACCTGATGGTGGAAAGATCAGTCGTGGCCAGAAGAGCAAACTCAAGAAGATGAAGGAGAAGTATGCCGATCAAGATGAGGAAGAGCGGAACATTCGGATGGCATTACTGGCTGTGAGTATGAGAACTTGCAGTATTTAACTCTTGCCATCATAGGCCAAAGCGGATATTTTCCACTCTTCCATCACATATATTTAGTTTTTTTTTTTTAGTTGTTTGTAGTTTCCGATCTTTGATTCTTGATGCCTTTTATTTTCTTGAATAAAGTTTATTAGCATGTTCTAGTCATCCACTGATAGAGGTGACAATTTATGGGAATTTTCAGTCTGCTGGTAAAGTTCAGAAGGATGTTGGGGAGTCAGGAAATGGAATTGCAGCTACAGAAAAAGAGGAGAAGCCTGCTAGCAGTATGTTTTCAATTTTGATTTTTTTCGTTAATTACATGTTTAGGACTACAACAAGAGGTCCAATAAATAGCGAATTTTGAGTAACATATAAAATATTGAATGTATTGATTGTGATAGCCATTTTATAATAATCTATTCCATCATTTCCTAAATCTTGCAGCTTCTGAAGACGCTCCGAAAGTTTGTTACAAATGTAAAAAGGTTGGTCACTTGTCTCGGGATTGTAAAGAACATCCAGATAATGCATCAAATAGTCATGCAAATAGCGGGGTTGAAACTAATCCCCATGTGGGTTTAGATGAGACTGCTGAGATGGACAGAGTGGCCATGGAGGAGGAGGATATTCATGAGATAGGTGAAGAAGAAAAAGGAAGATTAAATGATGTGGATTACTTGACTGGGAATCCTCTGCCCACTGATATTCTCTTATATGCTGTGCCTGTTTGTGGCCCTTACAGTGCCGTGCAGTCTTACAAATATCGTGTGAAGATAATCCCTGGCACTGCAAAGAAAGGGAAAGGTATCCGTATATTAAAAAATGTTACTTGTGGTTAATATTTTGTGTGACGCCAGTGTGTTTTGTTAGGACAATTCTATGCTATTGATTGTTCTTTCTTCTGCTTTGCATTGAGATTTTCTCATCCCGATAAGAGATGTAAAAAGCTAATACTGTTTACCATATAATAGAGTGATTGACACTTTCTTTTTGCAATATCTCTGCAGCTGCAAAGACTGCAATGAATTTGTTCAGCCACATGCCAGAAGCAACAACTAGAGAGAAGGAATTGATGAAAGCATGTACAGATCCTGAGCTGGTTGCTGCAATTATTGGAAATGTGAAGGTCACTGCTGCAGGCCTTACTCAATTGAAGCAAAAGCAGAAGAAAGGCAAGAAGGCCAGCAAAGGAAATAGTTAGGTAACTTTGAAAGCAATCTTCGTGTATGAACTTCTACTTATTAAAGAGCTTTTAACGGGATCGTATCAACAGTGAGTTGTGATACGTTGTAAGAGATGTGCACAAGTGGCATACCTATTAGTTAATTTTCAAATTATTACAAGTAAGAGATGATACACCAAATGACTAGAAAAAGATATGGAGTTTACGGACTTAATGAAAAGAAAAATTGGGAAAAAATTTGAGTTATATATTTAGCTTTAACGTGATTGCAGTTGCACTAAATTTTACAAAGAAAATGATGTAACTATGATTACTCAAGGAACAACCACTTGTAAATTGATCATTAATCTTCAGCCGATGGAACTTCACTCAAATCCAAGCCCTCAGCTGGCAAGTCGGTTGTAAGTGGACCCAATATCCCATCAGAGCTAAGAGTTAAGCCACTCTGCAAAATGATGCGTATTGTAAGAGTACAATCAGGTTGACCAAGATAGTTCATATCGTGTTTCAAGTTTAAAAGCTAGAACTATGCTTCCATTCTTTGCACTTCAGTTTTCTATGCTTGGGAACTATTTTGTGATTTAAATGTCAAAATAATGTCAGTTTTTTCATTTTATGTGAATGAATGATAGGCAACTTATTCATTTATTTAGTCTTTTAACTTTAGTAGCTAGAACACAATAATGCGAAAGTACCTCAGGCTGGAATCTAAGCATGTCTGCACGAGCCATGGCTTCTGCTTGAGCAATTCGCTGCCTGAATGTCTGTGCCATCTCCTCAGCCTGTTAGAGCAACATAAATTTGATTATGTTGTGTTTCGAATACACTTAGCAGCATTATTTAGATGAACATGATAACAAGCAGGGAATGTTAAGTGATTATTTTAATGACAGCATTACCCTCTCCTAGTCAAGTTTACTTTCTAACAGTAGCTAAAATTTCAAACATGAAGAGGATTAAGGTCATTTTATTAGAAATCACCTTCTCAAACACAAGTTTGGGGTTGCGAATCATGTCTCCTGGAGTAGGTTCTAACTTCTTCGTTGAAAGACTTACTCTGCCTCTCTCTCGGTCATGGCTCAGTATCATGACCTATTTACATAATGAAACTTAATTTAGTAATCTTTACCTCCAAAAGTCAGCACAAATTCTGATCAAGTACTAAGAAACAATATCATATGTCTACCTTGAGAGTATCACCAGGTTGAAGAACTGTGGCAATATCTGAGACACGATCATGACTAATCTGACTGACATGAAGAAGGCCATTAATTCCACCAATGTCAATGAAGGCACCATAAGGTTTCAGGCTTTGTACAGTTCCAAGAACCACTGATCCAATTCCTAGTTGTGCCTGGCTGTCAGCCATGGCTTTGCGGTTACTGAGGACAAGCCTAGACTGCTCCTCATCAACCTCCACAAACTTAAGAGGAAGATACTTACCAAGAAGCTCTTCTGCAGTTGATTTCTGAAAAACATCAAAAGAAAGTGAAAATCTCAAGCTGAGCAGATGTATAACGATAACAAAGGCAAGTATTCACTTGGGCAAATAGTAATAAATAAGAAGAAAATTTTATGTTAACATAAGGAGTAGAGAGTATTCTCAATGGACAAACTGGTCCTAGAACTAACCGAAGATATTTGTGAGAAGGGGACAAATCCACGAAGGCCCTCCACCTCAGCAACAACTCCACCTTTGTTTGCACTAACAACCTACGTGTTTGTTCCAAGAAAGGAAAATGTTAAAAGTGTCGATTGATAAAAAAGAAACGAATAATTGCAAATTCATTTTCACAGAAAGCTGACGAATGAGCAACCCAGTAAGGTATAGCACAATCTAAAAAGATTCCCTAAGTCCCCAGGCTTCACCCAGTCCTCACAAACTGCTGGACTTAATCATGATTTTCATTAATACCATCCCAGAAAGAAGAAAAGGAAACAACTGTAACGTTGTATGCAAATACCTACCTTACCCTTCAAAACAACATCCTCAGCTTGAAGTTGCCTGCATCTTTCCCAGGCAAGCTCATACTGGATTGACCGTAAGCTCAAGATCAGGCTATCATCAGCAACATTTTCACCAATAATTACAAACTCGTCTTTCAAACCCGGAACTATACCTGCTTCTTCCACCTTTTTAATTCTGTAAATGCATGCCTCTTGGACTGGCAGATATGCTGAAGACTTTGCAGTAATGTCAACCAATGCCCCATGAGAATCTGTGCAGAAAACTGTTCCTTTTACCTGAAAGAAGTGTATCCAATAAAAGTCATCCAAATGATATTATTCATGGATCTAACTAGATTTGCATAGAAAGAAAACAATAGAATAACAGAAGTAAGAAGTTTAATCTAGCTTCAATAACTTGACAATTGTAGTTTGGTAAGATAGAATCAATGAATTAAATTAAATATTTCCTATAGTAGCTTTTTTAACTTCTAAGACACAAGGCCAGGGGCAGCCAGTTCACACAATTTACAATTGGAATGCATCTGATGTAAAGGTTTCCTCAGAATAATTTGAGACTAGAGACAAACTAAAATACATCGTTAAGAAGAAAATAGACCAAAAAACTATAAGTGAACGAATTTAACATTAACACATTCTTTTCTTCCCTTCTTTAGGGGGATCAGAGTGGAGTGAGCTTATAAAAATAAACTGCAAATGTTATGCATTTTAAGTTCGAGGACCTGTGTCTGGTAAAACAAGGTTCCCTTCAAAACTTACAAGAAGTCTCAATCTTCAAGAGAAAAAGCACTTAAAGTTACCCTAATCCCATCGAGAAGAAAAATGGTTAAAACATGTCAAAAAACTAAATCAATCATTGCTGTAATCAACAAACTTAAACATTTTCAGAAAGCTTCACAATTTGAACAACAAATTCAACAATTGAAATCACATATCAAATAGCAAATTCCTCACAACGCCCACAAAAAACCTCATTCTAAGTTCGTAAGTCGTATACAACAATATTATCATATTCTAATCCCAATAATTATTACCAATTTCAAAGAAACCAAATCCAAGTTCAAGCTAAAAACTGTCTCTTGAAGTGTGACTGAGCTTGATTTACAAATGAATTTAGAGTAAACAAAATAATTCCTAATTTAAGCTCATACCCATCAACAAACTAATAATAACAACCCACATTCTCCTCTCATCCCATTCAAAAACAACATAAACTTTTTTTTTAAAGAAAAAAGTAAATTTTTTTAGCTAACCTTTGTACCCAATTCAGAGTTGAAATCATAATTCTCCAGAGCAGAATGGAAATCATCTAAAGTGAAGGAGACGCCTTCCATGGGGGCAGTACGACAGCGTTCGTAAGCCTCTTCAAAGAGCTGCTTGAGCTCCTGCCTCTCCTTGGTCCGAGCATTTGAAATCGTGACAGCTGACACGATCACTCTATTTCTACTAGTGAGCTTGTGTTGGGTTTGCGCCATTGGTTTTTTTCCAGAGAGACGAGTGTACGAAAGCGGTGGGCATCTTAGACCTGTGAATTGTTGAGCCAAAGACGCCATTTCTATTCAGTCTATCTGAATAGGCCTGTACTTTGATATGGTTTCGGGTTAGAATCAGATAAGGTAACGTGAGACGGAGACAGAGAAGAAGAGATGGTTGTGTCCTGTCTACTGTCAGACGGGAATTACAAGTAGGGGTCTATTAATAAATAATCAATGCTCAAAACTATATCATTTTTCTAACCAATCAAAATTATATAATTTTTTTTAACCAATTTCAATTTTATTTTCTAAACTACTATTATCTTATTTCAACTTCCTTTATTGGATCTACAGTCTTCAACTTCATTTTCTCTCTTATTTTTTTAAGCCACATACAACAAAGCTCATACATTAAGAATAAATCAAATGACAACAAAATATATTATCCTATCATTATTTTTTATTTATGTATTAATATTTATGTATAATTGATAAGAATAAGTTTTATAAATTTATTTGATTAGGGTTAGGATGGATATTTAAGTTTTGATGATGTATTTTGGACCTGTTTTTACGGTTAAAAGTGTTAAAAAATAACCGAAAAATGTAACGGGGCTGGGCTGGAGACGATGAAACAATTTAATTACCCATTGACGCACTCCCATTTGGCTATTTCTTATAACTCTCCATTGTAAGACTGGCCATGTTCCTATTTAGTTCATCACTTTAACTTAACTGAATTTCACTTCACTCCCATGGGGTTTTGTACAATATATAGCAACCCAAAGTTTCACAAGTTAACACTCAAAGACATTCTTTTTTATTATTTTTACAGAGTAAAATACCTCTAAAATATTATTTTAATAATATAAATTTCAGTAGAATAAAAAACAAAAGATTAATCCCTTATGCAATTAAGAATTATAAATAAAATTATTACAAAAAAATTTAAAATCTTTCTTAAATATAAAAATATAACAAAATATATTTTACTATAAATTTTCCAAAAAAAAAAAAGGTATTTTCAATTGTATAAAAATTTTAAATGTTTAGATAGAGAAAATTATTTTTTGAATGTATTAATTTTTGTTTTAATTTATATAATGATGATGACTTAGAGGTAACTTAGTTTTTTAATATTAAGATTGGTTAAATCTAAGGGTATTAATGTTAGTTTACAAAATCTTTGAGTTATCATAATTTTTTCAAAACTTGAGGGTTTCAATTTTATGTCCTAAACTTAAAAGTAAATAAACATGACTTTAAATGTATGTATTAATTTAGAAAGAATGATGCCATTTCAGCCTTAAAAAAAAGAATACTCTACATACACCCTCTTTCATACACCTTATATTTTTATTTAAAAAAAAAAATCATTAGCTGACCATGTTTATAAGTCTAAAAATAAGTTAATATTTATACTTAATTACATGAAAATATAATCAAAATAAAACTTTTTTATTAAAAATTGGTGAGAAAAGTTATGTGCATAACTATTTTCATTAGTAAAGCCTATAGGTCGTTAACAATTTTATTTTTAATAAATTTTGTGGTATATTTTCATCTAATAAAAAATTGTTTAGTGAATTAAGTAATGGTTATTGGCATTATTCTTATAATAAAAAAAACTATTCTAAAAATATATTTTAAAACCTTAAATAATATATTTACCTAATAGAAGTTGTTAAAAATATTTTTGAGGATTCATATAACTCAACTCTTTACAGAAACCTTCTCCTGAAATTGTTTGGATAATATTATATATAGAATGATAAAAATAACATGATATCATTTTAATAGACTCTAGTTGAATTGTGTGAAAATATGGATATTGAGAGGAGATTCTAGTTATTTTTAATTCATTTTCATAATATAAGAGAAGGTTTCTTTTATTTTTTTCAATTTTTTTATCTCATCTTTCTATTATTATAATAAACTTCAATGGAGATTTTATAATTTACATATTATTTGTTGTTTGAATAATCTTTTTGTTTGTTAGGATTGATAATCTAATATGTTGTTTGCATTTTATTAGGTTTGTTTAGGTTGCCAAAAATCAACTTTACTCAAGTATTCATGATTTTGTGTAGATTTGAAGTAATATTTGTATTTTATTCACATGAGTTACTTATCTTCTATAGTTTGAGTTAGTTTAAATATTTCCTTATCATCTAAACTTGATTTTAACCCATTTTTTATTATCTCTCTTTCAACTAATGAGTGATAAAAAAAATTCAAATATTTAAATTAGATGATAAAGGTAATTGAAGGCTAATTTTTAAGGGATAACATGTTTATGATATCAAGATTTAAAATATACAGAATAAATCATACCATAGAAAAAAAATCACCATATTTACGTGGTTAGGCAAAATTCTACATCCATGGATGAGAGAGAAATCTACTAGTTAACAAAAAGAAAAAAGAAAAAAGAATACACTCATATTCATTATGATATCTCTGGTGTTTAATCAACTCACTTTAATTTTTATCCCTATAGGTACATATATATTTTTCTTCGTCACCCTTGTATAACCTCTAACTATCTAATCCTCTCTCATTAACTAAATTTGACTTTCAATTGCTATATTTATAGTTACATATAGGAATCTTATATTCCTAATAGAAGTGATACTTATAATCCTTTTATAAATCTAATTCCTTAATTTTCTATTTTTTCTACTTCATTAAGAACTTAAATCACATAAGAAATTGAGCCAAAAATCCCAACAATCTTCCCCTTGGCGAGTATTTCGTCTAAGCGATGAACATAATGAAGAAAAAATCTTCACCATCACCATCCAAGCAGGAACATAACCATACCAACTTTGCCAACAAAAAAAAATATTATTGAGAATCACTTCACCTACAACTTGAAACTACTGTAGACAATCTCTTTTGTGTATACTTAAACTCATCTCCTTGATTGTTACCAGAAGCTCTGATACGTTAAAAAAATTTATGCGGAAGTATGTTTAAAATCAAGATTTAAAACATATAGAATAAATCATAAATCATACCACAAAAGAAATATCATATTTATGTGTTAGACAAAACTTGCCCACATCTACAGATGAGAGAGAAATCTACTAGATAACACAAAAAATAAGAGTACACCGATATTTATTATATTATCTCTGGTGTTTAATCAACTCACTCTTATTTCTATCCCTATAGGTACATATCTTTTTTCCCTAAAGAGGATCACCCTTGTATAACCTCTTATTAGCTAACACTCTTTTTCCTATACAGGATCACCCTTATGTAACCTCTCATTATTTAACCCCCTCTCATTAACTAGATCTGACTCTCAATTGCTATATTTATAGTTACTATAGGGATCTTATATTCCTAATAGAAGTAACACTCATAATCCTTTTATAAATCTAATTCCTTATTTTTCTATTTTTTATACTTCATTAAAAAGTCAAATCATATAAGGAATCGAGCCAAAAATCCCAACGATAACTGATCTTGAAAAGTTATTATAAATAATTTCGCAATGTAGAGCATTTAAGTAATAAGTTGATTGCTACGCCGTGGGAGGTTGAGCCGCAAAGATGCAAAGCATTTAGAGAAAACATTTGATGTTGTCTTTGTGTGCAATTGCAAAGAAACCTAAGCATTAAATAGAGAGGCTTATTAAGCGAAAACATAAATGTTATCTTTCATTGTAACGACCTGGATTTTCGAAAACAGTGATCCAAGGGTATAAGTGAAGGATTTCAAAATTAAAAATCGTAAAAGTGTGTATTTTTTACGTATATGGGATGATATGGACGTGATGACGCCGTGTATATGTATATTTGGATGTATTCGAGAGTTTTTGGGATTTTGGACAAATAAATAATTTTACGTGGGCTCGTAGATTTTTTGTCTTTAGTGCCTGATGTTTGTATTTTGAGGGTCATGTGAGTAGGAAATATGTGAGAATGGGTTAGCATTAAGATGCCAAGACTTTGGACCAGGATTCGTGAACGTCGAAGGTTTAAAAATTTATGATAGACCCCCGGAGCCCCAAGTTTATATAAACAGCATATCAATTTAGAACATTCAGAAATCTGTACAGATACCCCTAATCACTGAAAATCATTGTCACCGGTGATTGTTTGTATTCCGATGAGTTAGGCCTTGTGGCAGGTGGCGATGGAACCCTCTTGGTGTGTTGATCTTGGTGGTGGCCTCTATTTCTTTGTCCGATGCCGAATTAATTGGACTAACACCGTGAAGGTTTGTGTGCGTGGATCTGTCGTTCCCGCCGTCGCCTACAGCTGCCATCAATCGAGATCTCTTTCTCTCGGCCAAACTATTCCAGCGGTGGTCTTCGATCGAACGTCCAAGGCTTGGATTGTCAAAAATCTACTTGAAAATGTTCATCCATGCCGTTTGCCGATCTGCCTCTCCGACCGTTATCAACCGTCGCCGTTGGTAGGGATGAGTTCCCCTCGGCGAGACGAATTTGGTGGTGCCTTCTGTTTCTCATTCCCGACTGTCAATTGTGTTTTTCGACGAGTTACCATGAATCACGGCTATCACGATAAATATCGATCGCCCCCCTCAGCTTTGAATCTTGACGTTGCACCCCTTATGCCACCTCTGTAACTTTGGATCTTAGCAAATACACCCCTGCCATGTCTGTTGATGTCAGGACCCCAAGGTTTTTAGGTTAGCAGTTTCACCCCACTTGGTTAATTTTAGATTAACTTTTATTAGTTTAAGGATTTACAATAACACCCTGGAGTGTGAAATATCGTTTTAACCCTCGTATTCGGTTTTCTATGTGTATGATCCAGTGACTCCGAGGACTCATCCGGGACCCATAGAACGGACATGATTTACTATATGATGAGGAAAAGAGAGAGAAAGAAGTCTTAGAGTTATGATTCAGATATCGAGGTAGGGGTTTCTTACTACACTTTTCTATTCCGGTTGACATGCATGTGATTTAAATTAATGTTGTGGCTTAGGGAATAAAAAGTGTGTGATTAATGAATAAGGCATTAGATGGATTGATAGATCGGGACGTTATGAGTGTGTGTACAGGTTTTACGAAAATGAGTGTTTAGTTAGAAATCGGATAAGTATGCATGCGGTTGAGTAGTTGGGACGTGAGACCGGTGTAGATTGTGAGTATGTAGTACGTGAATCACGAATGAGGTGTTATGTGCGTGCGCATTTACGGGTTTATGAAACGAATTCGTGTAATTAAGACATCCGGTTTGTGTCCGATACGGATTGTGACGTAATGAGTGTTGGCATGTAACAGAATGATTAGAACACGGATAGAATGTGTGCGAACATATGTGATGGGACACGTGAGATACGTGAGTGCACGTATGTGATGAGTGAGATACGGATTTATACGTGAGTCTGACCGTGCGTGACGGGATAGTTATGATACAGGTCAAGCGTATGTGGTTACGCTCTTTAGGATGGATAGACACAGACGATACGTGTATGTCCGTGTGTGATTGAAACGATTGTATATCGGAAATGGATGTTAGACCTTAGATGGACTGATTTGAGATACAAGATAGATCTTTTGGAGTGTTAGGCCTTGGGTAGGTCTGCGTCGATCATAGGATCTAAGAGAAAACACATATGGTATGATATGAGGTGTTAGGCCTTGGGTGAGCCCACGTCAAGCATGGGATCCAAGGGAAACACATATGACATGCTTTGAGGTGTTAGGCCTTGGGTAGGCCTGCGTCGAGCGTGGGATCCAAAGGGAAACACATATGATACTCTTTGAAGTGTTAGACCTTGGGTAGGCCCGTGACGATCGTGGGATACAAGGAGAAACACTTGATAGATGATTATAGTATGGGACCATAGCTGGGTCCGTGTTGATCCGGGACCTAAAGGGGAAAACTAGATATAGGGTTGTTAGTAGCATTAGTTGAGACACGAGAGGATCCTTAGATGGGCCTGTTGAGATACGGGATCTAAGACAATTTTTGGATGATAGTTAGGTTGCACATAATTGAGATGTGCGGATGTGTCACACGTATCGTGACGGTTATGGTTAGTGAGGAAAGTTTCTGATAGTGAAATTACTGTGTACGCGAGTGAGAGAAATAAAATGATCATTTACGATGTGTAAATTGTTTGATGCATGCATTGAATTAAAATATTATAGAACTGTATAGTGTTAGAAATTCATATTGGGTTGTGTTGCTCATCCCTTCCTCCATAGGTATCCGAGGTCAGGAGTCTAGCGGCTGTGATCCTGAGCTCACATAGAAGATCTCGGACAACCTTGGGTATGTTTGGATAGAGTGAGTCGTTTGTAATTTATTTTATTGGAAAAGAATTTTGTAACTCACGATTTTCGATATAAATATTTTGATTAAAATGTTTTATTTGATTTTAATTATTTTTATTTTATTTATTTACTAAATCACCCTTGGGATTCCTGTATAAGGGGTTCCAGGTTGTGACATCCATGTTGTTAAAATGAAAATGCAAATCTTTTGAGAAACAGGGAAAATCGTTCTTGAGTTGTCAGCTGAGTTATTAGAGTGAGAATTAGAGATTGTTCAACTCTTGCATCTTCTTTAAGGTTGGATAATTTGAGTATGTGGGCAATCTAATTACATCTAGCTTTGTGATTTTGTTCTTCTTTTTAAGGGTTTAGAGACTGAATAAGAACTTACAAAGTACTAGAGTGAGGTTAGGATGAACTGTTCAATAGTACTCACTGCGAATAATCAAAGGGAATTTGTAGATTGCAAGTCCACTGGAGTTTGTGAACTTTGTATTACTTAATGGAGTTCAAGTTCTTGATTAGGTCTCATGTATGTAGGTAATGAAGCTGAAACAATTATATTATGATTTAAATTGTTAAATAATTAATATTGAAATTATAAATATGATATTAGCTATATATATATATAACTAGATGCTTTTGTAGGCCATAGTGATACTTGAGGAATATTTCCTGATGGACTTTCTTCCCAAACATCATTACGCTTGCTGGGCTTATCATTTCTCCATGAAGTATTCCTATGAACAAAGTGAGGCTTTCGGCCCCTATGTATTCACGGATTGTTTGACTTCAAAAAGAGTAATCCAACACTTATAATATTTGTGTACAAATTTTTTTATATAAAGTAATGCATATTGATGTTAATCCATTCAATAAAATGAATGTTTTTTAGTAGTATAAATGTTATACATAATATTGTTACATGATTATTTATAAGAAGAGAGGGAAAAAAAAACTTCCATATATATGTCATGATCATGTTAATCCATTTAATTGAAATAAAAGCTTTTAGTAGTGTATTTACGATTATGTTGCATGATTATTTTAAAGTAGGAATTAAAGTATCTCGAAAGGGAGTTGGTCGATGAAGTTCGAGATTCCAATCTCCAAACATCCTAAAACATAAAAATAAAAATCTTAATAATGGAAATCCGCACCATGACTAGCGAGTTATATCGATAATTCATTTAATAAACTTCTAGTGGTCAATATCATGTAATGATTTAGTAAACATTTCCATTATATTAACAATAGTATCCATCCACGACTACTTTGCATAAAGAATAAAAAGAGGATCGCACTTCCATTTATCATGTAGCACGAAAGACATATTAAAAATTGAAAACAAACAATTGTTAGATTATATATGATTAATTAATTTCTCAGTCACGTATTATAGTTGCTGCTAGGTTACCAATGATTAAAAACCTCTCTCTAATGATTAAGTTAAGTTAACCTTTGCAATCGAATGTGGCATTGTCACTTCCATCTATATCATTCAATTATTCATGTGGCACCTTTAGTCGTTATTATTCAATCATGTATTTACATGCACAATGAGGGAAAGCACATATCCCCTCGTGGCAACAAGTTGAAGGAGCTTATTCCTTTCTTGGTTTTGTATCTGACTATACAGATATTCTTTCAAGAAGGAAAAGTTTGGTAGATACCAAACTTTTCCATTCTGAACCCATGTACACTTGTTTTTACAATAAAAGCAGGATATCCGTGAACAAACATAATTGGAATCAAATCAAGAATATATAAAAACATGAAAATGACTAAAAGCAAGTTTCTTTTTCTTTTAGCTAATTGTATATATGAATGAACTTGTAAATGGTATTTGGTACAAAGACCGGGCAAACACAACTATTCGTAATCAACAACATCACTATTACAATCATTTTTATATCGTGGGTCGATTGTCTTAATCTATGAAACAGCAATATCATGCTCTGATAATTCGATTTTATAAATTGTCATTTGTATGTGTTGATGTAGCACAAGTTGGTAGTGCATGCCCGGACGTGTGGTAAACGACATGGGATGTCTTCATCTTATTTTGTTACGATAACTTTTTGAGTATTGTGGGTTGAGCATCCTCTACAGTTCTAGTATTTGAACCGTGTGGTTAACATTTCTTCTCCGATCGTCTTTACTTTTTGGTGGAATTGTTTTATTTCTCTTCTCCAATCGCTTCCATCGAGCGCAAGCAACTTTATGTTAAGTCTGAATCTAAAGTCTATACTTTGTATATGACTTGGAATAAAGTTCTCATGACTTGTTTTGGGTTATGTTTACAATCACACTAATATAAAAATAAGTAATGTCATAGGTACAAAGTCTAATTCATATAGAGTCATTGAACCGACCCAACCAACAAGCAGAATTGTATGCATTATATGGACAGAAACAAACGACCGGGATCTTTCAATACGACCATATGAACATGATACCAACGGAAACTCTTGGGAATACGCCTTTATCAACAAAAAAATATACACTATGTAACTTTATTGCATTGAAAAAAACTATGCCACGGACCCCCCTTTTTTCAGTGGATTATCTCGGAAGAAGGATTAATATTTGTTATATTCTTTTAGTAAATGGAAAAGTTTGGTTAGTAGGAAAAAAAAGAGAAGCAAATCTATTCTATACTCCATACGTACCAGTATGTAATGGGGGTTGATTCCCTTTTCTATGAGCGAATGCATCCATATTTGGTTGTCATTCAAAGGACCTTTTCGTTAAAATTTTCCTTTATTTTATAAACTTATTCAATTTATGGTTAAAATATGATAAATGTCAATATTATGAAGACAATAAGCCCATTATTAGGCTCCACATCAAAGTGAAATATAGTATCTAAACTCTATATCCTAACTGTAATGTGGTATATATTATGTAAGTAGTAAGTAGAATTTGTTCGAATTTTTTGTTTTAACTTTCATATATTCACCTTACCACTCATATTATGTCTCATTAGTTGGGATACAAACTTTGTATCCATAACATTACCATATAAAAATACATTCACATTATATTATAATATAATTTATTTCATCCAAACAACATATAGATATAACAAAAATGAATAGTTTTAGGATTTTATTCAACTTGACAAAATATGATTTAATTGGATAAGTAATTATCACATCATTCATTTTTTTACCCGTCTAGCGATATTAATTTTACCAAGTTGGAGTAGCATGAAATTGATTGTAAAGAATAGTTGTATATGTGTCATATTACAAAACAAAATTTTGTTTATGTGAAATCCTTTTAACAATACCAAACCAAAAGTAATAACAAAAACACCAAAAAAATAACTTACTTAATTTCCTTTGATTGTTTAATCAAAATATAGATAATATTGTTAAGTTTATCATTTTCTTAAAAGCTAAAAAATTATCGGTGAGAGTTTAATATGGACTGAACTGAGTCTTATATGTCTCAATAGATTTTACAAATGAACTAAACAATATGACTTTGATAACATATTAATTTTGTAGATGTTTAATTAATTTGAATGTTTAAGCCTTAATAACTATAAGGATCCATATTCAAGCAATATAATAGTATCTTACGTGATCCAGCCGGAGTATCTTTATTATACTTGTTGAACCCAATAAAACGAAATAATAAATTGTATATGTACTGAATATCTTGGGTAGTAAATTAAATTAAACTAAGAAAAGGAAATTAATTAACCATATCCTTAGCAATCTCATATTTTCCATTTTAGTAAGCTAGTAAACCTAGTAAATCGCTTCAAGCACAATAATTTTCAGTCCGTAAAGGAAATAAGCGCAACTCAAATCCTTGAAATTAATGCAAACCTCAAGAGTTTTGCTAAAAAATTTCCTACACTTGAAATGACATCTTAACCAAAATATTTCGACTTAATTAAACACCCAATTAATGGAGATGCGGGTGACACGTAGTTGGCTGTTGAGGCATTAAGATATGGACACGTGGAAAGACACCTTCATCAGAAGCTTAAGTGGCTTCCCTTTAATGGAGATGCTGCATGCATCCTCAGCAATTTGTATTTACTTTCCAAAAGTTTATAGTCTTCTTCTTGGCTTGGATCAGTTATCCAAAACACCGACTACAAAGTTGTAAGAATCCCATCCAAACTCAATCAGAGCGCTTGATCAAATCAATAAATCTATCAATTCTGTCCATGGAAAAATTCATGTGTGTGTCTGTGTATGGTATATATGCTGATCTTTCCGATGTGTCGGATGGCGAAACAAGGCAAGTGTAACATCTCCACAGAAATGACCCAGCAGTGGCATGCCACGTTTAGAAAATGGAATCATAATTCTTGATACACCGCACCACAAACTCTTCTCTTGCCATTATCACAGCTCTTATATAAATGAGAGCTAGCCTTCCTCTCTAGCTCAAACAATCCAATCTCATCTAAAACAAAATCACTTGTTTCCTTCTTCACTCTTCCATCAACTTTATTCATTATTAAGCCTTTTTTTTTTCCCTCAGTTAGCATGGCTCCTACTGAGATAATTGAGTCAATTACGAGCAAGCCAAAGAGAGCATACGTGACATTCTTGGCTGGAAATGGAGACTACGTGAAAGGTGTCGTGGGTTTAGCCAAGGGTTTAAGAAAGGCCAAATCTGCTTACCCTCTTGTTGTTGCTATTTTGCCTGATGTGCCAGAGGATCATCGCCAGATTCTCGAGTCTCAAGGCTGTATTGTCCAAGAGATTGAGCCCGTTTACCCGCCGGAGAACTCCACCCAGTTTGCCATGGCTTACTACGTCATCAACTACTCAAAGCTTCGTATGTGGGAGGTAATTATTATCACCTAGCTCTTCTCACAAGTTATTAATTTGCTTCTATTGATGTTTATCATCCCATGCAATCTCTGAACGTGGCATATTCATAGTGGAAACTGTCTCCACGTGTGTGGCGGCAGGTAACTTGCAAATTATTTTCTTGTTTGCCATAGAAAATTTTTGTTGCCTACTTGCAACAAGTTAATACTTTTTAACATGTGCTTTGTGGTTTACACAAAGAGATGTGATGGCAATTTGGTTTGTTTGTAGTTTGTGGAGTATAGCAAGATGATATACTTGGATGGTGATATACAAGTCTTTGATAATATTGATCACCTTTTCGATGCACCGGATGGGTACTTTTATGCTGTGATGGACTGTTTCTGTGAGAAGACATGGAGTGCCTCACCTCAGTACAAGATTGGATACTGCCAGCAGTGCCCTGAGAGGGTGCAGTGGCCCGAGGAGATGGGCTCGCCGCCTGCTCTCTACTTCAATGCTGGCATGTATGTGTTTGAGCCCAATCTCTTGACTTACCTTGATCTCCTGGAAACCGTCAAAGTCACTCCTCCAACTCCATTTGCAGAGCAGGTAATAACCCTAATTAGTATACCAAACTGATGATAATTTGGCAACAGTAGCTAGCCAGTTGAGCATCATATAATTTGAGTTTTTTCTTGTTCTAACTTGTGTCAATTTATTTTGGCAGGACTTCCTTAACATGTACTTCAGGGATATTTACAAGCCTATCCCTCCAGTGTACAACCTTGTTTTGGCTATGCTATGGCGCCACCCTGAAAATATAGACATTGACAAAGTGAAGGTCGTTCACTATTGTGCTGCAGTAAGTGAACAACATGTCTTCCATAGCAATACAAAGATCGATATAATTAATTATGAACATTTTTTCTAACGTAGAACGTTAAATAGTATTAACAATTTGATAAATGTGCAGGGATCGAAGCCATGGAGGTACACTGGAAAGGAAGAAAACATGGAGAGGGAAGACATAAAATTGCTGGTGGAGAAATGGTGGAAAATTTATGAGGACGAGTCCCTGGATTACAAGAATGCCATTTCCAACAACAGTGATAAGCTTGAATCATTGTTGATCGAAGCCCTGTCTGGAGATGGTATGGTTCACGATAGGAGTGCCCCATCTGCAGCTTAAGTGGCTTATGAAGTATTATTGCCATTATATATGTAGAATGATCGATTAGTAACCAAATATGTGGTCGCTAAGCTATGTTGTGTTCCGTGGTAATTTGCAACCTTAAATCAGTGTTGTGTTATTGGAAATAATTAAATAAAGTCGAGCAGAATATTTTATTTAATTTGTTTGGTTCGGATAACAGTTGTGGTGATATTCTTGTAATGCTCTTTCTGCTGTGGGGACTTTGCTGAAACATTCCTGGGAAAATGGGATCTTCTGAAAAGATTATTTGTGCTTTATGTTGTGAGAAAGGCAGGCAAACCTGCGTTTTCAAAATTCTAAACATATCATAATTATTAACACCCAAATTTCTATCCAGAGTAAGGCTGCAAGGGTTCTGAGAGTTGAGATGTTTTGGGGAGTTGCCCATCAATTGATATATAAAAATTTGCAGCAAAAGGATTTCTCTAACAAATCAATTACATATTTCCTGAAGTACCACATGGCTTGTTTGTTTGTATATGGCTTTGACATGCCTTATTATTTGATTTTCATTTCCAAATATTTCTTAAAATTAAATTTTGGGCATGTTTTCATTAAAATATAAATGTTACTATAAGAAGCAAGTTTACCTTAATTATTTCGTATCTGTATCTTGGTTGAGTCATTGATAATTAATTATACCTTCTGATATTTACTTACCATGTAATACCAAATCTTGACCATTAATCCATGGAGATCCAAGGGATGTAAATTAATGTAAGGCCTATATGTAGGCTAAAGCCGCTAAACTGCGCTAGTTCATAGGCGTAGAATAGAAGAGTAATGTAGAAAAAGAAATTAAGAATTAAGAGAGATAAGGAGTGGTGATTGGTAAGTTGAAAGAAGAAACAACATGACCAAATTGATCAAGTTATAAAACGTTTTGCAGATCTTCGCAATCTCATCAAGTCTTTTGTATGGTAATGTCTTCATCAATTTGGTATTATTATTATTCTAATTGAGTGAACTTTCCGATGGTTTGAGAAGGAATTGATTTTATCCTTCAAATAAGGATCTTGTTTGTTTATATGGTCATTCACGGGAGAGAGTAGAATATACAAATATAATACTTAATAATTAATATTTTAAGTCAAAGTTTAAATTATTTTTAAATTTAATATCAATATTATAATTCTAAGATATACATATTTATTTATAAATAGTTTAAACTTTATGATAATATATTAAATAAATATAAATTTATAATTAGAATATACATTTATTAAATTCAATAAATATTAATAATTAATAAAATTATATTAAAAACAATCTATCTTTTAATCAACCAGTTAATTGTAAAAATAAAGCTTAATATCATAAAACATCAAATCTACAAAAAAAATTATTTAAATAATCTTATTTAATTTATAATTAGAATATATATATATATATATTATTTAAGGGAAATTTTGACTCTTGAGGTTTCAAAAGTAGGAGATTCATGCTTTTAGAGCACCTTGTAAAGTTAGTTTACGTTTGCAACAACTCAAAGTAATCTCAAACAATTTAGGTTGTTATGAAAATAAACTCTTATTTTTATAGCAACAACAACCCCAAATTTGTATTAAATTATTTTTTAGGTGAAAACTGAAAACTACCTATTCTGTCTTGACTCGCAAAATGGTTTATGATGAGTTTTTTAATTCTTAAGATTGGTAAATTAAAAAATTTATAAATATAGTTAAAGCCTTATAATTCTCCGAAAGAAGAAGGTTATTAAGAAAAAAGAAAGTTTGAGATTTTTAAACATTTTAAATATTTAATATTTTTATTTTTATTATGGATAAGATTATTATAATTTAATTACACATATTTTTTATAACCGTTGATTTACTACAATCTATGAGTAGAAAAAAAAAAGTTAATAGATAATTTTTTTTATCCTAGCTAAGCAACTCTTTTTATTATTATATTAGAAAAAATCAATGACTATTAAATAATATCAAATTTTAAATTAAAAAATTAAGTTATAGTAATTTGTTACTATTATATTAATGCTCTTGAATTTGTGTAATTATGAGTTCAATTGTAGAAGTTGGTAGGTTAACAAGAATTTCAAATTTGAAATCTTTTTATTTTCTTATTTTTTATTTAAAAATAATTCTTAATAGTTAAATTTGTTAATCTATAGATATTAATTTTAAAATATTTTTATTTTCTTAATTTTTATTCAATAAAAATAATTCTTTATAGTTAAGCTCATTAATATATGAGTAATTATTATTGACCACATCTATCTTTTTCTTTTATTTCACTCATTATGAGACTTTTACATTTTTTATCTTCTCTTATCATTAAGTTTTAAAAAAATCTCTTCTTCAGTTAAAATTTTTTTAGTTAATATTTATTAACTGCAACATTCCAACAAATTTATTATTTTACCCTTACTAACAAATATTAAAAAATGACTAATTTTGAAAATAAAATATTAAAATAAATGATCAAATTATCTTTAATACATATTGAAATGACTGATTTTTATAAATAATATTAACACGTATTAGTATTTATTTTACAGGTAATTTAATTATTTAACTTAATATTATTTTTTTAAAAAATTAATTATTTTTTATATATCTTATTTAAAATGATAAATTGATTAAAATTTAGAAGGTAATAGATATTAATTAATAAAATTTTTAATTAGAAGATTTGAAAAAACAGGGTTTTTCAAAATTAGAGGCCAACGAAGATAAAAATGGCAAAATTATCATGCGAGTAAAATTAAAAAAAAAACAAGTAGGGTGCAATTAATCGCTAATCTCTAGATATTTTCGTACTTACGAGTCAAGTAGGTGGGCTTTCATCGTACATACAAAGATAAAACCAAAGCCAGTACGGCACTGAACAACTTAAGCTTTAGATTGGTGCGAATACATAGCTGTTGTAGAGCCCGGAAATGGAGGAAGCTAAAGGGGTGGTAAAGCACTTGTTGCTTGCTAAGTTCAAAGACGGGACATCAACCGAGAAAGTAGATGAATTGATCAAAGGTTATGCAAATCTTGTGAATCTTATCGAACCCATGAAGGCTTTTCACTGGTAAGAAAGTATTGTCTGAAAAAGTGGAGTTCTAAGTAGTCTTGTTTGCTCAAAATGGGATCCCGTTCTTCTATCGTGGGATTAAGATTTAGGTGCTATTTTTAATTGTGCTTATTCAGAGATCAGATTATATGCTTTAGAATGTAATCTGTCAAGTTCCACATCATAGTAATTTACAAGCACTGGTTTGGTGGACAATTTACCAAACCTTGCTTGATTGTTTGCTTTATGCCTTTAACTCAAATATCGAATTTAGCATGTTGTGTTGGTTTAGATGCAAATCTTGATGTCATATGATTCTTTTTAGTGAAATGCTGTTGCAATGAAAGCTGTATATCAAACTGTGCTTTTAATTTCAAGTTAATTCTGATTATTAAAACAATAATTTAGGTGTCCACTTGAGTTTTGAAATTGGATTTTGTTGTCATTGTATGTTTTGCAACAGGGGCAATGATGTGAGCATTGAGAATCTGCATCAAGGTTTCACTCATATTTTTGAATCTACCTTTGAGAGCACGGAGGGTGTTGCAGAATATGTAGCTCATCCTGTTCATGTTGAATTTGCAAACCTCTTCCTTTCCCATTTGGATAAAGTTCTTGTGATAGACTACAAGCCCACGACTCTGCGATGCTGAGTTGGATTGGTAATGCAGTCATCAGCCATCTTGTATTCGTTATCGTTGAATGTTATGTCTATTATCTCGAATCCTATGGAACGCTCGTTTAAATGTAATATTGATGGTGTTCTATTTTCTGCGTGGTTATACTTATGGATTTATAATAAGGCAGAAGAATGTAGCTGACATACTCTCAAATTTGCATACCCTTTGTCTTTTTTTTTTTTTTTTTCATACTTGATCTTTTTGAATGCTTTTCTGATGATAAATGCGACTCTGTTGTTAAATGAAGTTNTAATAATGTAGCTGACATACTCTCAAATTTGCATACCCTTTGTCTTTTTTTTTTTTTTTTTTCATACTTGATCTTTTTGAATGCTTTTCTGATGATAAATGCGACTCTGTTGTTAAATGAAGTTTTTATTATCTTGGCATCCAATATGCCTCATAAACGTTCTTGCCTGCACTCTTGCTCTCCAGATTGTTTTGTTAGGGCTGTTGACCAGTCCATTGTGGTTAAACAATTGTTGATATAAACTATATTTTGCTCTATATTCAGGACTCATTACTTTAGGTTGGTTAGAGGGATAAATAAATAGTTTCTTGCTAACAAAGGAAGTGCAAAATTTGGATTTTCGAAAAAGATTAATTGTCTAGTGATCGCCTTTATGTACACTTCTGATCGCAGAGTTTTAATATTATTAGTCATAGTTTGCAGAACTATTCTTTAAGTGTTTGAAGAAAATCCAGATCGAGTTTGAGCTCCACTTTTTAAAAATTTCCATATTGGACCCTGTTCAATGAGCAAAATTAGTCATAAACTGTATGATAGATGTATCTGCCACCGTTGTTCAAGCAATTGCAGAGCTGAAAGAATCTCAAAAATTCACAAAGATGGATACCAGGGATGTACTTAAAAAGATGAATGCAAGAAAAGATATATTTGGAATCAGTCTTAGGCATCTGCATAACAATAGTAACTTTATTCATGCCAATCAATCTGATCTAAGAAAAACAAGTTGCCAGAATTTTGGTTTCATAGTCTCTAATCTGTGTAAAAAAACTCATTTCACCGGGGTAGAAGGTTAGAGATAACCAAAATGACACTACCAATACTATTCAGATCTTGACTGCCCTTCAGGACTGAAGGATCAGCTGGCAGTCCCTCTAATTCATCAACACAATCACCAGCTTCAGTGATGGCAGCTGATGCTGCGAAATTGATGCCATTTGGATCATCGGTTCTCAAATCTTCTTGAGCATCTTCAAGGTCACCAATGGCATTTGCATAATGTTCTGCACAAGATGTGTATCGGCCTTTTAATCCAGGATTAGTCGTTTTTAACCGTAATGATCTGATCAGATTGAGAGTGTTTGTTGCATTAGAATGTGCAGAGTCAATAGTGATCCTGGCTAGGCCCTTGAGATCTACTTTGCCTACTTCAGGATTGGATTTAAGAAACTCCAGACAGAAAGAAGGATTCAAGGCCTTGGAACAAATGTCCTTGATCACATCCTTTGTCACCTTCGTACTTAGCCTTGCAAATGAGGGCGTAATGAGTAGCAACGCTAGCAGAATGGAAGCCTGAAAGGAGTAACTCTTGAGAGAGACCATTTTGTTCTTTTGCACCTACTAAATTCTTTGAAAAGTTTCACAAGACGGAGACCTTTATAAAATATCTCAAGGGGAACTCTGATTTGTACTCGAAAGGAAAATTTCCGGTAGCCAATGAAGGGAAAGTAATATGTATTCTTGTCTCGCATTACTATAGATAATCTGTTTTTTGTGGATCATTTATGGCAGTTAATCCTTACATTTATTTCCTTTGGATCTTATAATTGAACATAAACACTACAAAATGGGGAAAACGAGCTATAAAAGGAAGAGACAATCTTTATTTGCTTTTTACTTGGATTCTCGGATTGTATCCTTACACACGAAGCATGCATGAACCACGTACTTATGATTCCTATCAGAGATTTATTTCTTACTTGTAATTGTTAACACATGTTAAAGTAAACATATTCGTTTTATCTTTTATAGACAGATGACCGACCATATTCTGATTTTCATGCTTTTGTAATGCTTATAATTAAGCCAGCCTTCCATTGTTTATGAAGAAACATAATGCTATGACATAAAATTCATCATATATATCTTCTTTTTTCCTTATACACCACCAACTTGTCTGATAAAAGTTAAAGCAAAAGTTGCACAATGTGAATTCTAGAAACAGCCATATCTGCTTCAATTCTTCAGTTCAGACTTTGAAACTCCCAACTAAAGATAGAACCCTGGCTCCTGGAGCAACTAACCTGCTGTGCCACTTTACTTGTGTGGCTCAGGCATGTATGCATAGAGCAGAAATGCAAGTAATATAAAGTTAGCAAAGAAAGTGACAATCTTTTTAGCTCTTTTGTGAGAACGTATTACAGAACAGTAAGCAAATATATATATATATATATATATATATATATATGGCTAAGAATAAGGAACCCTAAAGATAAAAAAATAATTAAAATTGGACGGATATTTCAGATTATTATACAATTGAAAATCAAATCCCAGTCTTTACATCTCATTGCAAATATTTTAAGGATATTTTAAATAAAAGAAAACTTGAAAAGTATTACAATATTCTTATCAAATTAGATTTTTTGGTTAATTTATTTTCATTTTAACCCTAATTCATCCATTATTTTATACTATAGATTAATAATTAATCATTAGACAAATAATAATATTTAATAAAGTCACCGTCTCATACCAATCAGGAGAGGAAACAGATCCTATAACACGATTTATGACCACTAAAGGGCCCGGCCCATCCCACATAAAAGGTAATTGGTTGCTTACTCACGACACCGTTTCATACAGAGGAGGAGAGACTACAGATACTATCGTTCTTCTTCTTCTGCTTCTCAATATCTCTCTAGGGTTTTCCAAATCCCAGTTTTGTGAATAAACTACTATTTGCATACAAAATAAATATATTCTCTTGTTGACAAAAATTAATTGTGGCTCAATCGATGGCTGCAACCAACAGCGTTGGCGTCGATGTCTCAGGTTCCATTTTCCAAACCAATTTCATTGCTTCTGCTGTATTCAGTTTAAATATCTTTAATTTTGCTCAATCTTCTAAGAGCTACTGCTGTTTCTCTCCAGTTTTGTTTGGAAAAAAAAATAGAAGAAGAAACTAGTGTCTTAGTTTTTAATTTACGGATTAAAATAAGAGGAATCCACGATTATGTGATTTTTAATTTAAATCATGTTAAAATTATTATTATTTTTTTGCTCGGTTGAAGTTTGGAATGCTTATAATGCAAGGATATTGGTGAGAAGTAAAAGGATTGGTGAGTGTAAAAGTTTATTTCGATGTTATGGGTCCTTTCTGTTGATTTAGTTGTTACTTTTCAGGTTAGTGGAGTGGTCAGGTCCATAGTTTGCTTTCACAGGGTTTAGGGTTTGATACCTCAGGGTTAGGGCTGCTCAGCTGGCGAAATGTCGTGAGTTTTGTGTTTCCCTCATGATTATAAGGTTTGGCAGGCACCCCAGTTTACGACTCAATTTCACTGAGTGCGTTTGGGGGATACACTGAGTTGATTATGGGTATTTTTTTTTTCAAAAGCTGACACCAAAATTTTGAAGGGTGTTTATGAAATTTCGTCTTTGTGCTTTATATCAATTACTGCCTACTGCCTAGACTAGTCCATGGGCTTGTCTTTTATCGTAGTATGTAGCCAGTATTTAACAACTAAGTAGTATGTGATCCTGTCTGCTGGACGACTTAACATTTTAGAAGAGCATGAAGTGTAGATTTGCCGTTAGATGGGATCTTTACCAGGCAAATTGGAAGGTCACTAATTAGTTACTGTCACTTGCCATCATGTGAAAATTTCTATTTTATGTGTCCAGTCGTGAGCAATGTAGATGCAATTTTATGTTTTCGTACTCTTAATAACAGACTGGACATTGTCTTTCAGGTAATGTATCTGATAAAGATGGATTACTCAAGGAAGTGGCTCCTGGTCCAAGCTCAGGGTCTCAGCCTGAAGATACTCGTAAGAATTTAGGATTTAGTGTCTTCATGTTTACTTGCATCTATTCTTGTGATGCTATTCTTTTTTATCAACGTTTTTAGCTGTCCAAAATGAAGGATGGCTAATGCAAAATTAAGGGGGCTAATGTATTCCTTTCTTCTGTTAGAGTTGAAAAGTCAGGTGGAAGCGATGTGGGAGCAAATGAATAGGGGGACTTCTATTAAGACGCTTAAGTCATTCTCAAACAATTCGACTTCAACTGTGAATAAAGCATCATCAAAAATGTCCAATGTGAGATTTTTTTTATTCTTTTGCTTTTAATGGAATTATTTAAGTAGTATTTGGCTTACAATATTTTCAAGTTTCAACCTTGATTTTATTTTTCAGAATTGGATTACATATCTAGGCCTGGCACCAAAGGAGTCACCACAGAATGGACCTAGTGTTGTGCCAAATGGTACTAGTGATGATGATAAGAAGATTGCTGCTATATGGGAGGACATGAACAAAGGGGTGCCCAAAAGAACATTCAAATCTTTTTCGAGCAAGCCTGGTTCAACTGTGAATAAAACTCCACTGACATCCAATGTGAGGATTCCTCATTTTCTGTGATTGCTGTGGATTTTTTTTTAGACAGTGAGGTTAAAGTTTTACTCATTTTTCCTTGATTTTCTTCTTGCAGAACTGGATGAAGTATTTGGAAAGTGTATCCAACAAGACAGAATCAACCGAGGAGGGTATGCAGGATGGAATCTTGCGACAAAAGAGACCTAGTTTTTTGCAGGATGACTCTAGTGATGAGACCAAGAGGCTTGCTGCTGCTGCTTTATCAGCAGTAAAGGATGCTGCAGCTGCTGTGTTGGGCAGGGGAAAAGTTGGGGTAATCACTATTTTTCTCATTTTATTCTGGAATTTATTTAGCCTGGATAATGAACTTTGTGATGATGAAACCATTTGCTGATATTGGCATTGTCTTTGTGGGGTATATGGAGATGCATCTTTTGCATGGTAGCATACCCAAGGCTTTTGGCACTCAATAATCTAAGATCAAGCAATGTTCTTGGCATTGCTTTAAGATTGATTTTAGGTTCTTCTATGCATGTTGGTGGTTTGTGAACCTGCAGGGCTTCCATGCTCGATATGCTCATCATGATTTACTCTTCTATTTTTTTTTTTAGATTACTGAGGTAAGGGAGTTTGCTGGTCAAGAAATTGAAGTTAAGAAGCTTGTTGATGCTGATTCAAAGGAGGCATCTGAAAAGTCTAAAGCTGCTGCACCTTCTGGTGTCGATGCTGTTCTGGAACAAATTAAGAAGAAAGCAAAGCTGAGTGTGCTTGACAAAACAAAGAAGGATTGGGGTGAGTTCAAGGAAGAGAAAGGACTGGAGGAGGAGTTAGATGCATACAAGAAGAGCTCAAATCAGTATTTAGATAAGGTTTCCTTCCTGCAACGGGCAGATTATCGGGAGTTTGAGAGGGAGAGAGATGCACGGTTGGCTCTTCAGGCCAGGAGAAGGACAGATATGAGAGAGGAGCCGTGATTTTTGGTTACTTCTGAATTAGTATTCACTTGAGAATTCCCAAGACCACCATCTGGAAGTTGCTGAGCGGAAGATCCAATGGGTTATCAAAACAAAGCAAAGGCCGTGTTTCCAATAGGTGCGGTTCAATGGCTCTAGTTCTGTGACAAGTTGACGTGCGGTTTGGGATATTTCAAATATTTTGGGGATCTTATCTGGAATATATATATTCTGAAGGATGGGAGATGATGTTAATTGTCAATAGCTCTGTTATTTCTCCTTCTGATTTATATGATACGGTTGGTAGGTGTTTTAGTTCGTGGAGCATGGCGCTGCTCTGCCACATGGTAATGAGAAGGAAATGGATGCGATCTCTTTTTTTTTTTCTTGTTCCTGCACTCTTCATTTTTTCGTATTTACCATTTACCGCTATTATGATCTTCACTGGTATGTTATTGCATATAAGAATCTGATATAAATTATTAATTACCAGCTTCTTGGACAGACTCATTCTGTCTACGGCTTTAGGAAAGCTACTCGTAAGTGTGCTTCAAGGTTGAAGGACAATCCCCACAACGCACTTTGGGTTCATTAGTTCCTAATATTTGCTTAATAATCAGCGTAGTTCAAAAGGTGAAGTAACTGACGAACCAATAACTCATGGGCAACTACTCATTCGTTCACACAGCAATCGCTATCCTTAATGAGCACTAGCCAGATTTTCTTTAGTTGAATTTATAATTCAAACTAGCCATGGCAAATTGCCTAAGAGCACATGAAAAATTCTCAGATAATCTGAGTGTATCATTATTGTCCACGGTTCAAATAAGTCAGTTGTGCCTGTCAATCAAATGGAAAAACATGAAAGGCACAATCACACTGAGTAATACAAACGCTTATGATATGCCATAACATGCATTAGAAAACGTACGTATTCCTCGTGTACACTTATTATTTTGCATATCAACACAAAAAACGTACGTATTCCGCATGTATACTTATTATTTTGCATATCAACACAAAAGAAAACAAATCCAAGTTGTTCTGTCATCCTAGATGACAAAGAAATCAAGAGATGCAATTTCTATTCAAACATCTGCTTCAGTGTTGGATGGTTGAGAAAATAGGAATGAAGTCCTGGAAAAGACATCCAAAATTCTTTTAAAAAAAAAACATAACAGAGTAATGCCCCGCTCCTTAGATGTGAATGGGTTTGTCGTGAGTGGCCATAGCAGCTTCCTTCAATGCCTCACTCATTGTAGGGTGCGCATGGCACACCCGTGCTATGTCTTCACTTGCTGCATCATAATTAATGGCCAGCACAGCTTCATGGATGAGCTCCCCAGCATTGGGCGCCATAATATGAACCCCCAGTATTTTGTCTGTCTCTTTCTCTGCCAAAATCTTGACTAAACCTTCAGCATCATCAATTGCTTTTGCCCGGCTATTAGCCAAGAAAGGGAACTTCCCAACACGATAATCAATACCAAGTGACTTAACCTGCTCCTCAGTCTTCCCAACAGAAGCAACCTCAGGGTGTGTATAGACAACGCCGGGGACTTTATCATAGTCGACGTGCCCTTGTTTACCAGCTATGAATTCCACACAAGCAACTCCATCCTCTTCTGCCTTGTGGGCTAACATTGGCCCTGGAATTACATCCCCAATCGCATAGACACCTGAAACATTTGTAGCAAATCTTTCATTGACTAATATCCGTCCCATCTTATCAATTTCCACTCCTATCTTGTCTAGCCCAAGCCCAGCAGTGAATGGAGTTCTACCAGCGGAGACAAGAACAACATCTGCTTCAAGTGTGGTCTTGTCACCACCAGCTGCTGGTTCAAGTGTTAACTTCACACCATCTCCAGATGTATCAACTGCCACCACCTTAGTTTTAAGCATGAATTTCATCTTCTGCTTCTCAAGTGAACGTTGGAATTGCTTGCGAACTTCCCCATCCATGGTTGGGACAATGTCACCAGCAAATTCAACAACAGTGACTTCTGAACCGAGTCTGCCCCAAACTGAGCCCATCTCCAGTCCAATGTAGCCTGCCCCAATGACCACAAGTTTCTTTGGAATTTCAGTCAATGCTAAAGCTCCAGTGGATGATACAATTCTCTTTTCATCAATGGTGATCCCAGGTAGAGACTTGACATCAGAACCAGTAGAAACTATAATATTCTTGCCTTTCACAACAGTGTTTTCACCTTCGATGGTGTCCACAGAGACCTCAGAAGGGGAAATAAACTTCCCATAGCCTTTGACATAGTTTACTTTGTTCTTCTTAAATAGACCTTCAATACCTTTAGTAAGATTAGAGACAGCTTTATCTTTTTGGGCCATCATGGCAGGTAAATCAACCTCAACAGAAGAAAACTTTACACCGTGGTGAGCAAAAGAATGCGTGGCTTCATGGTACATGTGGGAGGAATGAAGAAGTGCCTGAATATCAGAAAGATTACAAAAGCTAAATTCTGAATGCATCGAAATCATGGCATGCTCAAAATTAAAATGCAATGTCAAACGCAAAATCCTCCCCTATTGAGGTGTCGGGGATACAATAGACGATGACTATTAATAATATCTGGAAAAGCGAAAAAGTCTAATAACCTGAGAAGTCGGAAAAATTAAGACTTAGCTACAGTAAATCAAATACAACAACAAGAAAGAAAGAACAAAGAGGAATCAAAACGTTCAGGAACTCTGCTCTACTCTATTTTGTCGACAATCTTAACAAACTGCAATCAGTTAGTTATCACAATACTAATCTAATATATTGATCATACTAATCTGTAGACTAATCTCTTCCCTTTTAATTATTTTGCAAACTTCATTTTAGGCATCAAAATACAAAGCTGAAAACACCAAAGCAACATAATTCAAATCAAATTCATTTCCGGACCTTGTAAAAACGAACTATCACATCAAATAAGATACTCTCTTTTCTCCACCCAAAATCCCATCATTTTCAAACAACAACACTTAAAAGAGTGATTCTAAATTCATATAAATCAAATTACTAGATCCAATTTTCAACAAAAAAATAAAACTCACAATCATTTTCCAGAAGAAACCCTAAGATTTATAAAAGGACAGACCTTGGAGGGGATGCAGCCAACGTTGAGGCAAGTACCACCAAGGGTTCCACGTTTCTCGATGCACGTAGTCTTCAGACCTAGTTGTGCGGCTTTGATGGCGGCAACGTATCCTCCGGGACCACCGCCGATGACAACGACGTCGTTCTCGTCGGATCCCGAAGCGAACCCCCTGGAGAAGCTAGTTAGCGAGAAACTGTACTTGAAAACATCACTGGACGAACCGGAGACTTTTCTGGAGAGCAGGTAGGCCTTCCTTCTAGCAAGACTAGCCATCGCCATTTTCCGCAGCTTCGTTTAGCAATCAAATTCCTTATTGTTTATTTATTTATGGTCCAATGCAGACTGAGCCTTTTAAGCGTTTTAGGGTAATCTGGTGTGGCGTCTATTAGAGTTTCTAAGATTATTCGTCAAATCTGAACCGTTTATCAGGGTGTGAAAATTATTCTTCAATCTGAACCGTCGATCAGGTTCTGAAAATTTTGTCTGGTGGTAATCTATAATGTAGAGCCGTTGTACAGAATGGGTTTATTTCCTACCCTTAGAAAATGGAATCTAAACGTTTTTATGTTCTGGTAATGCGGGTGGGTCCAGTATTATAGCTAGCAAAGTAGCAGGTCTAAGTTCACGGCCGAGATCTCTTAATCAAGGTTCGGTTTGCTTTCTGATTTAATACAAAATTTGTGATATTTATGTTGGTTGATACTTTTAGTTATAAAGGACACAAAGCAGGGGATTGATAGTTTCTGGCATTCTATTATCTGGAATCCTGAACATTGATGGCCTCACACACCTTACCTTACCACCTATCTTTGTGTGAGAGTGTGTTTGCTTCATATTGGTGGTGGAGGAATGCCCTTTCATGCTAACGTTTCGGTTGTTCTTTTCTTTAGAGAAAGCTAAGCAACAAATCTTTCTTTGGCATGACCTCCCACAAAAAAAACAATTATACATTCAGGAAAAATATGTAGAATATATCATGTCATAGCTACCATACAATCAGCATTATCAAGTTATATCCGACAAAAAATTATGTAACTC
>JANLJB010005449.1:0-37210 GCA_026212285.1 Bursera cuneata
TCTTGTAAAGTTGTAGTGGAGCAAGAGGTCAAAGTATCAAAGCCTTCTCACACCAATCTTGGAGTGGGATCCATTTAATATTTGCCGTGGGGTATATCGTACTGATAAAATGTTGGGGCATGCTTAATTTACTGTGGAGTTTTCATTGATTTAGAATCTAAAATGTCAGCCTTGCTACCTGGGAGCCAGCACAATGGTGATCTTCGTGATCTTGCTGCTAATATGTCTCTTTCCGGAAATATTTCTCCATCGCAAAATGGTTTTGCAAATTCTGAGATGACATAGTATTCTTTCCTTTTTCTTATTCTTTTTTTTTTTTTTTTCATTTCCTTCTAATAGTTGACATTTGTTAGGAAATTGAAACGCATTCATCTTCCAGGGCATATTCATATACATGTTTTAAGTCCTAAATGCAGAGTTACAGTTTTATTTTGTTAAAAATGGATTTCTGAATTTATGTCAAATGATTGAGATGAGGCTTTATAACTTGAGTCAAGTTATTTTTTTTTCTTTTCCATATATCCGCACCTATGTCTTATGGGGTGAGTGTGGTGTGGTGTCTCCAACTCCAGGTTGCCAGTTTTCCAGGCAGCTGGTGGATCTTTAGGTGCTTCATTCCTCTCTCCCTATCTAACTGCTGATGGTGGTTATAATGCTCATTAAACAGGAAATTTGTCTTCTCACCGTGTCACTAGATTAGTAGCATTGAACAATTCACTACTATTTTCGATAAATTTTTCTGCTTGTAATCCCTTTCCTTTCTTTTCTGCTGAATGTGTTTTTGAAACATTGGTTGGCTGAATATTGGTTTAGTTGTGACATATTCTCAACAATGAATTGAGAAATATGTCACAAAATATCCTGATTAAAAACTAGATTTTTTTTTGCAACAATGAAGGCCACGGTTAAGTTCATAAAGTTCATTGAAGAAGAGAAGTAAGAAACCCTGCTGTTCAACTTGATTGGGTTATTTTTCCTGTTTGGTATGTTTGTATTAAAAAGTGAATCTTTGATAATGAAATGGGAATTGATTTTCTGATTGACAAGAAATAAAAAAAACTGACTCTCATGAAAGTATAAAAAGAAAAACAGAAGTTTTCTAGTGATGCACCTTGTCAGAGAACTTGTAGCAAGCAGCAATCTGGCTTCCCTAACGTGCTACATTGCTTGTGGATTTCCATGGCCACTCTTTTATGCAGATATTCAAAGAAGAAAAACCAGCAAAGTGAATAGACCCATTTGTTTGTGAATTAAGCGGTTAGTAATATGGTAGTTATCACAATTGCACTAATGTGTTACTCAAATGTTGAGAATTTCTAATATCCCCGTAAAATCTGTTTTCCCAGAACTTCTTTCTCAGTCTTTGTTATAGCTGCTTCAAGTAGTGGTTTAATTCAAGATAACAAGTTATGAGTGATTTGTTTACAGTCTTTTACTTCCACCAAAATTGGGTTGAATCGGCTGATTTTGGAATTATTCGAAGGGTATGCCGTGACTGCGTTTAATGAAATTCTTTGTGTCAATACTTTGCTTTTTGATGTAAAGTCGTAATGGTTTTTGAATTTGCTTCTGTTTCTTCGGTGGCTGAGGATCGTAATCATGACTTTTCTTGCATCAGAGACAATTCGGTGTTGCTTTTTTCTTGAAGGCCGAACCGCATTTTGATTTTTTAGACGAAACACTTGATGGAGAAAAAATAATAATAATAATAAATTAATTAATTAAAAAAAAAAACTAGCCGATATTGTGGACATTTCATGGGTTCGAAAATAAACAGCCTGTAAGAAAAGAACCTAACCTATTTCCCTGCTGAATTTAGTTGATATCAATTGGTCCTTGCCTTATGCTCTCACCCATGTGAGGTATGCTTATTTTACAGTACAAGGTAAGTGAACTTTCTCGCTATTATTTCTTCTGAGCATCTTTATGGCATTTTCTGCAGTAAAAGATATTGCACAATATCACCTGTCAAGAAGGTTTCTGATTTTCTGCCACTATAATAATAATTGGCTTATCAGGGATGAATCTTCAAACTTCACTGACAAATTCTTGTGCACCATCCACACTTGTAAAATGATAAATGCTTGCTGAGCGGTTCTAGTTGTATTTTAGAATCAATTCAAAATACTAGTAGTTACAACTCCTGAAAGAACAGATTAGAAAAAAAAAATTTGAGGATAGGGAGTATCTGATAAATATATCAAGTTCTTTATCCAAAAATTGGATGCCATACCAATTAGTATAACTATCGCAGAATGCCCTATCTGCAAGACATGTACAAATCAAAGAAATTTCTAACTATCAAGTGATTCATAGAATCAATCTGTAATAACTATAATGCACAAAGAGATGCAGCTCTCACGAAGTCATCTGAAAAGATAAGCCAAAACTTATAGCATTGTACATTTAGTAACTGTCGTGACTAGGCCTATATTTGGCCATGAGAGAAAAATGCACTCCATGAACTGATACAACAATTGTATAATAACACTTTTCGAGCAGCATTTCCCCAATTAGAAAGCCAATTTGACCAAACCACATCACCACTTCATAAAAAAGTTAAAAAACGAATATTGTATACATAGTTGAAGTGCTTGACCCGGCCCATCAAGTTACCCAAGACTTCATTAGGAACCAATCCGTTCCGAATGGATCGAATTCGTTAAAATTTATTTGGGCATATAGCGGGTTCAATGCCTAGAGTTCTTTCAGTACCTTCTGGTTTCTTCAACTTATTTTGCAATGCAGCCTTATAACAAATGGTGAGGTACGTTCCATCTGCTACCTAAAGTGTAGGAAAGTATACAACGGGAATCTCAATATTGAATTAAAATTTGGGAGTTTCAATATATTTAAAGTTGTCTGATGCTTATGACTCTTTTCATATTTTTGTTTGATATGCTTTTGTTATCCTTTAAATTTCCTAAGAAATCGGTGCGAATATACTTTCAGAATATTATATGAAAATGTATAATGATATTTATAAAGAAGTAAAACGAAATGAGTCCATAGGTAACCAGCTGGGCTCCCTTTCCATGTTCTTGTTTCACTTTCCAATTAGCTTGCTGGAAATACCAAGTTCATTGGAGTAGTCTTTTATTGTCATTTATGTTCAACTGCAACTTATCTTATAGTAGTACAACTGCTCTGGATTTATGTATAAAAAAACTAACTGGAGACTTAAGTGGTCCTGCTGTGCTGGTCTGCATTACATATTGATATTGTTGATTACTGGAATTTACATTACATTAGAATGACAAATATATATTAGCCTTTGCTGCATGCCTGCTAGCTCCCTGCAAAGGACCTTTCGATTATTCAAAAGATATAGGATAATTGGTGTTAGATTGTGAATTGTACGTGCAACAAGTGCATTTTCTTTTGGCAGAAGAAGAATAACTTTATGAAGTCAACTTGCATTTATTTTGCAGTTTGTCGGTGGGCCGGTGACCCTACCCCGTTATGTGTCCCTTGCATTTAACAATGGCTGATGGGCAATTTTCACATATAAAAATGTTGGCTTAGCTCACGTTATAATTAATTTGCTTTGGTTGTAGAGGCCTTGATGTCCGTTTAGTGTGTTGCCCAGATTCAACAGCACTATAGACATGGACCATGCACTCCTAATCCTGTTGTCCTCAATCTAAGATTCTTTTTCATTTTCAAGTCTGCCTTCTGAGAAAAGCAGTTAAAATGGCAGAGATGCTGCCCCATAATGTTATTAAAAGTTGGATAATTGGATGGTTATTTTAGAAAGTTAAAATGAAAATTCAATCATTTCCACTTCTTGATGATTTTACCAACTCTGTAAGTAAAGTTATCCTGAAAATGATTGTCCCAAGACTTTTCCTGACTTCAAAAGCCCAGATTGGACCCACTTCACAAGACTGAAAAAGATGGAGATATACAGAAAAATAATACCAGAGTAAGGCAGCAACAGTGTGATTGAGATGCTGAGTTTTTTTCATTTTGAGAAGATCAAATATTTTCTTTATTCCATTGACTAATAAGTTTAATCTTCTTATTAGATAGTTACAATACATGTTGAAATACTTGTTTGATAAGTTGCAATTATCAGTTTGTCATTATTGACGAATAATTAATCATTAATTCGTCATCTTAGATACATTATATTTCTCTAATTCAATTATTTTTTTATCTACACTCGTAGATCATCATGTCTAATGAGTAAGATATTCATTAGGTTGTTAAATTTAATGAATGTTTTCTATCACAACTTTTTGATTAGAAAATCAAAATAAATTAAGATTTTACTAAATTTCAAAATTATTAACCCCATCCAATTTGATTATTTTCTCACATTTCTACCCCACATTCACAATCACATCCCTCAATTTCACTATCTCAACATGGTTATGGTGGTCTCTCCACTAAGCTACAGTGAAGCCGGAATATAAGTTGAGAAAATAAAGGTGTTGCTCCCCCTTAGTGATCCAAAACAGAACATACTCTCTTTTCATTTGCTGGGTTGTCACTCACATTACTTATAATGAAAACACTTGCATGCAAGGCTAGCTCTGTCCTTTGGCTTGTTGCTCGCCGAGGGTCATGTGACTTACACCTGCCGAACGTGACTTTGTTCAAAAAATCGTCCCTTTTCTCTATTGAAAGGAACCATCATCACATGGACCAACCTGTAGAGAATAGACCCATTAAACCAATAAAATAAACCAATTATTCAATACTCCCATTTCATAACTGTTGTCACCTCGTGCCCACCAATAATTCTTGGCGTTCAGTCCCATTCTCCACTCGAATATTGAAGGACATGACAAGTCTGCCGCAGCTTCCACTCTCCTCAGTGTCTTGGAATTATTATTCTCTCTCTCAAATCACTTCTTCCCTCCAAAACCCTACTAAAATTTTCTAATCTTGTATGGACAAAATAGGTCGTAAACAAACTCTTCGTTTATCACATTCAATGCGTATAAATAATATTATAGTTCCCTTTTAAATTTGCATGCTTTACTACGACATCATGCCAAGTGAGTATGCATGCTGCATGCGTATCTTAATTAAGTTAAAAAGAAAGTTAGTGGTGATCATCCATCAAGAAGCGAAGAATAGCATACCAAAGCACTAATAATTTAAGTTCAAATATAATTTAACTTATTTGGTGCCCTTCATTTTCACATAGAGACAAGGGTTAGTATTAAACATGCTCATGGTTGGTCAGAATGTACATAATAATGACGCTTATCCATACCTAATATATATATATATATATATATATATGCTTTCTTCACCTTCTTGAAAGGCTTACCCATTATCACACATGTTATGATGTTTCTAGTGCCTCCACTTGTGAATGTCACTCCTGCTTTATTTGCTTTTGGTTTGTGTTGAGTTTCTTTCATGACCAGAATTTTTAGACACATGAGATGCTCACTTTGAACGGGAAAATCTCACATGAAATTCCTCCTTTCAAGCTTTTATAGAGTTTAAGTTTGGTACGGTCTAGTATAGCTCATCACATGACAAAATCTACTTAGTTGTGATTACAGTTAACAGTGACTTTTTCCAAATTGCTGTGTCTCCTTACCCAATATTGTTGACCAGACCAGTCGATCTATATAGAAAAACGAGTGTTGTCTTCTTTAAGTTCTTTATCATCAGCTTCATTGGGTTCTGTATGCTTTTGGTTTCCCCAATAAAAGTTGACCTTTTAGAGCTTCTCTCTCTCCCCTATTTTATAATGCATCACACAACTAGTTTGCAATAGAAATTGCTTTCTTCCCATGACAGTTTCGGTTTGGTATATGGGCATGTTGTAGAGTGTTCCTAGTGGAGAGGAGGGCCAAGATTATATATCTTTAGATTTGCTTTTGTGGGATATTCAAAAGATTAGGATAGCATGAGGAAGCTCAGTTTAGGAAAGATGTTAGATTGCCTTTGTCTTTCTTCTGGCTCATGTTCTTGCTTCTGTCTCAACACTTTGGATGGTCAAGATGATGAGTTCGAGAAAAAACCACTGATAATGAGTGAAGGAAGCCAGTTGCTGAAGTTGAAAGATGTTGTTGCTGGCAAGCAGACCTTGGCCTTTCAGTTAAAGCCTAAGGTAAGGAACAACTTTCCAATGTTCCAAAAAAAAAGAAAAAGGATACATATAGAGCCATATCCATATGCATGCTTTCAACTAGTATGGTGAGAATTATACTTGATCTTTTCTTGGTGACTTGTATGCAGATGGTGGTGCTAAGGGTGTCCATGCACTGCAGTGGCTGTGCAAGAAAAGTTGAGAAACATATATCAAAGTTGGAAGGTATGTGTCTTTACAAAAATGGTTTTTGATCATTTCAAGAGACTACCTGTTATGCTCTGATTTCAAAATTGACTACAAACTAGTTCATATAGATATATATTTAAGAAAATGAATCATCTAAAGTCACTTCAAATACCATCTCTACTTAATTTTTCAGTGATTATGTGCTTCTGAGTCACAACCAAAAAAGTCTCTGTTGATGAGAGTCTTAAGTAACCTTTTTCAACAATTTTAAGATGGTTCTAAGAATATATATGAAATTAACCAGTACTTATGTAAATTTTCTTCAATGTTCATCAGATGTTTTACTGTGTTCTTCTGTTCAAGTTTATATTTTATATATTGATTTGAGCTAATTTAACGCAGTTCTCTCTCTTTTATTGCTTAAAATCAGGAGTGACATCATACAAAGTAGACCTGGAAAGCAAGAGGGTGGTGGTGATAGGGGACATAATTCCTTTTGAAGTGCTGGAGAGTGTTTCCAAAGTCAAAAATGCTGAGCTATGGAATTCTCAAGGCTGATCATATTCATGCACATGAAGATTAACTTGCTCCTGCGCACTTGCATCCCACACCACAAAAAGAACCAAAATTAATATTCGAAAACATAGTTTTTGTATAATTTATAAGCAATTATTATCCAACACTGTACATGTCATGTTCCCATCTGCTGTTCTCTTCTGCAGAGATAAATTAAAAAATCTGCTTTTAATTATAGGAAGTTTAAGTCCTGCTTCGTTATCATTTTATCTTTTTCAAGGTCCATTAATGTACCCACAACAATTATATTGCGATAATTGTAAGGATTACCCTTTTATTAAATCTGATTTCTACTTCCAAAAATAATCAAATTTGACTGTGGTTCATTATATACATTATAAAGGAATTATATGATCTATTTTCCCTTATTAGAAAGATTTTATTTGATTTCACGTTACTTAATGTGCATTTGACAACCCCTTAGCCGCCAAGATACAGTTTCCATGGGTGATTCCAAATCTGTCTCACAATCCCCTGCTTGATTCCAAATATGATCTTACTAAGTGTGTTAGATATTATAAAGAAGAATAGACTTTGATAAAGATACTATAAACTTTTTTAAATTTAGGGTTAATCATACACAATCAAGTTAGAGTAGGTATTTTAAAATTTAGTCTAAGTCCTAATTTTTTTTAATTGTCTAGCCGACCGACAAGTTAACAAACTTCTAAATAGTAAGACAAAATAATATAGTTACCAAATTTTTATAAGTTATTTATTTGTTGATTATGTCAGGTTGACAAACGCAATACTTTTTAATGTTCATCAATCTATCAAAAACGTACTTCAATATTTCTCATCTCCTGTGAAAGATATCTTTGTCCTTCAAAATTTAACTTAACTATTAAATAAAATATTAAATCGAATAATATTCAAAATAGACTTTTAAGTTTGGTTATCTCTTTTAATTTTTAAATTTAAAACTATGTTTTTGTGATTTTTACATCTAAATAGCTGAATCATATCTTCCATTTTGGGTTCGGCTTTAGCCCAGCCTGGCTAGTAAATGGAGCCAACGTGGCCCAACCTAACAACCAGAGCAAGAGCCGTCATTAACAAAGAAACACGATAACTAAAGCCAACAGCTAGCTGGGTCCAGGCAGAAAGTGGAGATTGCACCTCTGGCTGACAAGAATCATACTCCAGATATGGCTACGCAGTACACGTTGCATCGAAGAGATTGAAATTTGAATCCAAGCAGCTCGATGTGAAGAGTGGAGAGGCTGGCACAGCCCACCAACAATAATGGTTTCTCTTCTGCCAAGCCTCATGCTCATAATCTCACATGAGTGAGACCTTTTCATCCAGAGCCACAGACATTTAAGGATGAAGATAAAATGTCAGAATTTCCAGAAATCAGAATGCCATGAATATCACCTTTACTGTTCTGTTATGTCAATCCCTCTGAGATTTGGTGTCTAGAATTTACATTTCATGGGCGCAATTGCCCTGTAAAATTAAAACTTTGGTGGGATGGAGAGGGTAATATGTTAAGATGATATTGTTTGACTTAATTAAACTCCACAAGAGAAATGCTGAAATCCATACACATAACTATTATAATTAAATAAAGTATTAATAATCTGATTTCATTGAATCAAAACAAATATTTTACAATCATAAAATAATAATTTACAGGTAATTCATGAAAAGAAATTTGAGAGCCTTCTTCTATTCAATATACAGTCATAAAAACCCCAAGCCCAGGTTGTTGGACTTGGCCCAGCAATATTATCATTACAAATATTCGGCCCAATTAGAAGTTGTGTATCTTTGACTTTTGACTTTCAATCACAGTTGTAACTGTCAATTGATTGGCGCCAACGAAAACGTTGCGTGGCGCATTGATTCTTCCAACGTTCAACACGTCATGTAGATATCTTTCCCGATGTTTCTTGGATTATTATTCGTAGATTCTTAAATATATTCTTCTTCTTCTTCCTCTACTCTTTTTATTTGTTTTTTCTAGAAAGAAAAAAGAAAAAACAAAATGAACAAAGCTGTCGTGCTCTTCTATCTCCTCGTCCTCTCAGCGCCTCTCTCCTATTCGAAACCGAGTCATCCGCCGACCCAGGCCCACGCGGAGTTAACGAATTACGGCTTCCCGATCGGCCTACTTCCCACGTCGGTTCAAACCTACACTTTGAACGAGACGTCCAGGGAGTTCTCCGTGAGTCTCGGTGGCGCGTGTAAGCTGACGCTGCCGCCGGACAACTATCTGGCCACGTACTCTAATAGAATTAGGGGAAAGATCGAGCAGGGTCGGATTGCGGAGCTGGACGGGATTCGGGTGCGGGCTTTCTTCAAGTGGTGGTCAATAACCGGGATCAGGTCAAGTGGGGACAATTTGGTGTTTGAAGTTGGCATGGTCACGGCTAAGTTTCCAAGCAAAAACTTTGGTGAAAGTCCCGAGTGTGACGGCCAGAAATCAGCCTCGTAATTTAGGTTTGGATCTCTTTTTTCTTTGGGTATTTTAATGGCTTATTGTTTTCTTAGACGGATTATAGAGTATAGTTTTAAGTTTTGAACCAATTTATCATTCCTAGTAAAATACAATAGTGTATTACAGGATTTTTTTTTTTTTTGGGTGGTGATAGGATATAGTTTACTGTTTACTTTTACTTTTCTGGACTTAAAATATTATTTTTAAAGCATCATTCTATGATGGTGATTCTGTCTGATACGATGATCTTTGAATGTTGTTATGTGGGGTTTTATTTTATATGAACTGGCTTTATTTATTCGCTGTTCTCCACTATGTATCATTGTAACTGATACAATTGCTTTGCGGAGTTAGTAATATTGCGTTATATATTAAAGGTTCAAGCCAGAATTGAATTAATGAACTCAAAACTTGTTGGATCTTAATATCACAAATCTGTTGGAGGAAGAATTTACTCCATTTTTCTACTTTGTTATGGAGGTAGGTGGTGCTGAGGTCCTAAGAGATAGAGAAGTTTTATTATTATTATTATATTGAAATCTATGAACTCGGCAGCTGAGTTTCTGTACCCATTTTTCATGGGCCAAAAACGTTGTTAGCAATTCAGTTTCGAGAATCAACAATAAGTAAATTTTACTTTTTTGGGACACTGAAGCTAAGAGCTATAGTTCTTCTCATCAGAGAAGATTAATTCTTTTTGCAGAATAACCCTATGAAATTTCTGTTATTTCTGCTTTTTAACTAAAAAAATATTCTATTTGAATCCATTAGAAATTTCATCCTTCCTTGTGCATGCTATTGGTGTTAAAAATAAATACTGATTTCTCTCCATTTTGTATAATTTTACTTGTGACTTGGGTTATCAACTTCTAGTTTTGGTAGTGATTGAATGAATAGGATCAAGCTTGCAGGCAAGTTTTATCAGTTTTCATCTTTCTTCGCAGGGCTTCCCATCTGTTGCAGAACTGATGTTAGAGCGTTTGCATGAAGTAGCAAGGCTTGGAGACTAAATTATTAGATGTTTCATGTTATCTGAACAATTAAGATGAAAACCTAATTTCTTTTCTGTGATGGATTGTATATATGCTACCGATCTCTTTAAGTTATCATCTCTCTGCATTTGACAAGACAGTTAGCCCTTTACTCTATTATCATAGTGGATTTCTTAAATTTTTTGCTTCAAGGAAATGGCGACAACACTGTAAGGACTGAGCACATTTCTTGCTCGGTCTGCTCTAATGCATTTGAGATATGTTGAAAGATATTTATAATATATATTTTGATCTTTTAAGAAAACAATAAACGAACACGGAGAAAGAATGATAAAATTGGTTAATTTCAATTTGACCTAACAGTGGTCAGACCAGGCTCATTTGATAAATTGTTAATTTAATTGGAAGCCTGGGATTATTTTATCAAAATATTGTTAGGGGATATGATTTGTGCTTGGAAAATAATTTTAGAAAATATAGATATTATTTGAAAATAGGAATTTGGTACCCATATCTTTTAATATCTGAAAGTATGTTCATGTAATGGAAAAAAAGAAAAACTCTTTTTATTGCCTAGAATCGGGTCATCGAAGATGGCAGAGGTCGACCACTCAGAATAGTCTGGGGATTGTTTGAACAGTGGATTCGGCCTCCTGAGCATTGTTTCGAGGATGACTAAGCTTATAATAGTGTCTTCGGAACAGTACCTGTGATACAGAAGAGAATGATCAGGTAAGATCGGTGGTGTGTGGAGGACAATAACTGAAGGGAGAGTGGATTGTACGGAATACATACCTTAAACTAAAGGGGAAGGAATTGTATAGCTTAAGGGTCCACCTTGTAACTCGTGAGAGCGGGAGTTTGTTACTGGTCACTTGGCACACCATTGACAGGTTTCAGCCAAGAGTATTCGTAAACAAGGTTGCCCAAGCTAACATTTCTAAGCTCGCCTCTTGGTGGTGCTCGCACTTGTCTCCAGGGCAATTCACAATTGTATGTCCTTGTTGAGGGGACCATAACAACTCTTTTTAACTTTTTTTATTTTAATAATTTCATTATTTAATAAGAAATTTTATTTTGTATTTCAACTAAACAGATTTAAAAAAAAAAAAAAAAACTCTATGTAGATTTTAAATCCTTTAAATCAAGCTAGAGGTTGTTGGATCCACTAAAAAAGTAAGATGTTGATTGGAGGCAGTGGCAACTGGCAGGGGAAGACTAGGGCCAAGCCTGCTAGCTGGTTCGGTCTTTTATACACCAATGGCCAACCCGTTGGCCATTATTTAACGAGTCAGAAGTAAAAAAGTTGATGCATTTCCAACTGTACAATTCAACCAGGCACGGTAGTTGAGCGGCATCTACAGCTAGCTATTAGCTAGGAAAATTCTAATGGCTGTTAAACAATCAGACAACAACTTTTTGACTCCTTGTTTGAATAATTGACGGAAATTTCTCTGCTCTCAGGACAGATACATACAAAGCTCCTGCTACACTCCACCAAAAAAGCAACTTCCTTTCTTTAACCAATTTGTTGACTCAAAATTATCTCACACAATTTATCTAGTTGAAACGTGAAAATTCTCCAAACTTCGTTTCCATTCTTGCGATTCTTTTAGCTTGCTTTGACTGCCTCCTCCGGTAGGATAATCTCACGATGCTTGAAGGTGTTCTATAACAAGGATAGAGTGACTATAAATATTGAGAGAATACATGTTTATAATGCACTAACCAAACCAACCCAACCACCCAAAAAAGTTAATCATTTCGTCTATCTCCGTTAATTAAGATTAATGGTCTTGATATTCCCTACATGGCACCGAATCTATATGCGTTCAAAACGATGAAGTGGAACCAATTCAATTAGCCTCAGTGTTCCATATAGCAATTGCATGTATAGTCGTTTGAATCATATAATTCTCGTATATGTAGCATATACGTATTGATGTGACAGTCTTATTAGTAAGTAAGTACATGCATGTATATGTTAAGTTTGCTACTCTCCTAAAAGCTCAAGCTTGTAGGTGTGGGCTTAACTTGAATACTTAAGCCTCTAATACGCCCCCTCACGTGCAATAGCTTCACATGCATGCAACGTGGACCGAATCGAGCCTCACATGCCTCAGCGGGTCTTACAAGTGAACCAATAACTATTTTTTTTTATTTTTTAATTAAATGACACGGAGGAGATTCGAACCTGGACCGTTGGGTCACTATAGTTTTGATACCATGTTAAGTTTGACACTCTCCTAAAAGCTCAAGCTTGTAGGTGTGGACTTAACTTGAATACTTAAGCCTCTAATAGTATATACAATATATAGAAGACCCTCTTATTCTATTGATACATAAAACATCTTTACAATAAATTATTTGCGTATTATTGCGACGGTTTGTAATTAGTTAGGTGCATACATATGCACGCTATATAGAAGACCCTCTCTTATTCTATTGACACTTGAACAATCTTTACAATAAATCTTTTTGGGTCGAATTCTCCGATTCTTAATAGATAGTTACTATTTGAATCATCCTCAAATTTATCATTGCCTTTCCATCTGTTTTCTGCAAAATAGGAGTTACGTGGAGTATTCGTTTTGCATTAAAAGTTCCCGTGAATGGTTAAAGAATCAAGAGCTCATCCGTCCACATAAAGGCAACAATTCAAAGCGTCCCATGTGATCATCATTTATAGGCATTATAGAGATGCATAAAAGCATTTATCCCTGCAAGGGTTGCGAGTCATAAAGCAACAGAAGCACTTAATTTGCCAAAATGATGATGCATGCGCTGATGAAAGCTGCAGCAGGCTCTGTCTATCGCTACATTTGGTGTCATATTAAGTTTGCTTACATGAATGACTCTCTCGCCTTACTTAGTAGGTTGCATGCTTTTTAACTTTTGTTGTGAAAGGCAATTCACCACTTCTCCCCTCTCCTTTCTTTTATCACGAAAGCAGGCAATTCTTGTAGTGTCTGTAGAATCCAAAATGGTGCAATTTTATAACATATCAAGATAAGGGCATCTCTAGCATCTACGGGTAGGTTTTGCATGATAATAATGGATGCTCCACTTTGGTATGAGTGATAAGTGGAGCATCCATCGTTTCTACTATATCATCTATCAATCTGAATCATCAATGCACAAACCTAATTGTTGACTTAACTAAAGATAATATAATTCAAACCTAATTGTTGAACTCAAAAGTTAATATTGGTTTTTGAATATGCGTTTCCATGACATAATTTATAGGATGAAATATGAAGAATAATTACATTGCAATTTGATGTTTTGAATAGTTTATCAGTCTCGGTGTGGGTGTTTTTATTTGGACATCTTGTTTGGGCTACTAGATTTATGTTCTTAATTTCCTAGCGCGGTTATTGGTAGAAATTACTTGAAACTTTAGCATGGACTCACGAACGCACACCCTTGGATAATTTGATTCGCTGGAAAGATAAACTAGTGGCTCTTTCTATTGTGCAAGCAAGATTGGTTGGACTAGTCCACTTTTTTGCATGTATCTAATTTATTTTGTATATAAAAGTTAGAAATAAATATATAAAATTTGAATAGATTATAAGAAGCTTGGAAACGTCCGTTTTTTACTTTTATTCATATAAAAATTGAAAATAAACATTTTCCCTTTTTTTTTTTTTGGTAATTGGTTCTAGTTTTATATATACATCTCCAATTTTATATATTTGTTTCCAATTTTTACATAAAAATGACGCCATCAATAGTCAAGATAATACTCAATCAATAGAGGAAAGCCTTTGCATAACGTACGATGGTAAGTAAACTTTGTTATCAAAAGAGTCACGTCATTTGCCATATAAGTTGGTGTAGGCCACCATGTCCATGTTACTATTAGTACGTGTAATTGATCAAATCGTGAAATGGCGCTATCGATGCATTATCTTCATGTTTTGATAAATCTTGGTTCACTTCCTTTATCTTGCCGACCTATCCAATTGTATCTGCTTAAATTACGCCAAGTCAGACAAATATGCACATGATTATCTTTTTTACAAGCCGCCCAATAATTGATTTGTAGAAAAAAAAATAAAATATGAAAAATTATAGACGATGATATACCCGCTTGATAGAAGATTTAGAGTATCCTACTCTACTCTTCTAGGAAAAAAGTGAATTTGATGATAATTTCTTATTAAAAAATTATAAAATAGAAAATAATTAATCAATCTTTATGTTGGTCAACAAAAGCAACTATTTTACACCTGCCCATGAATTTCATAAATGAATCTTTTTGTCATGTCAATTTACACAAACGCACCAATTAGGCTAATGAATTCACATAATGAGTGTAAATTGGTGTGAAAAAGCAGAAAGAAAAAGTATGAAACGAATCATAAAAAGTACCAAACCTTACGTTTGACATGGCAACCACCCTTGGCCTTTGGTTGACCCTTTGTTTCTTTGGAGATTCTACTGACACGTATCACAACCGCACCTGACCTGATCTGTGCTTTACGAATCCCACCACCTTAAGGCTTAACCCCTTTTATTAATTTCTTAATTACTCATCAATTAATCATTTAATCTTCTTTCCGTTTGAGTTAACAAAACTATATTCTCCATCCAAATCGATTGGCCAGATCAGACGGTTCAGATCAGATCATCTGATGCATATTCCCATGCAATGACACAAAACCAAAAACAGATAAAATAATGGATCAACTCCACAACCACCCGCAGTTCAACAGGGCGTGTTCTTTACGTTCCAATTACAGAGCTAGGTATTGCTACATGCACTTTTTTCTGTTTTGCAGAACCAACCCTGCTTTTGCATTCGCTCCATTGCCCAGACGCGTCGTGAATGCGCGTGAGAGTCCCTCCTCGCTTCCTAAGCGCTCCCTAACTTGAAAACGTGAACAACTCGTACAAACTTGTTCTCTCTTTCTCTCGCAAAACAAAACCAACTAACAACCACGAAGAAGTTTCTCTCTCTGTTTGGATTCCTGGCCTCTCAAAGCATAACTTCTTAGGGTTTTGTCTTGTTAGAACCCTAGATTCCTCCCCATTATTGACAGGTATTTCCTCGCTTAGATTTGTTTTTGTTTTCACTGTTTTTTCGGAACAAAAATCATGTTTTGCTATTTTTTATTTTTACAAAAATTCTGCTTTATGTGTCCAGATCCGTTTCTGTTTCCGTTTCCGTCTCGCTTTGTTTTTGCTTCTGAAATTACGTTATTTTGTGCGCTCTGCTTTTCCAAATTTATGTGCTTTTTGACATTTGATTTTTCCTTTATGCCTTTTATTTTGTTTCCACGAAACGTTTTGTTCTTATCTTTTAATATATTTAGAGTTAAATTCTCACAATGTATGAACATTTGCTTGCAAAATACTCTCAGGAATGCTACATCATGCTGCTTTTGATTCTGTTTTGTTTATAGTGTTTTATGCAGTTTCTTCTTTGTTTTTTGATAACTGTATAAGTGGGCAAAAGTGCGCCTTTTTTGCGCTTCACTGCGTTGTAAAATGTGGTCGGAGATTTTTAATTCTGTTGGTCGTGTTTGTGTTGCATGAGATTATGCTGATTGTTTCAAGCGGGAAAAGAAGTAATATTGTTTGTTAGATTGAGCTGTGGATTTCATTGTCAAGTTTCAATTGTCTGTTCTACTGCTGTACATTGTAATTTGGTGGTGTTGATGCCTCTTCTTGTCATTCATGAGCTGCATTGCGGCTGAAGTAAATTAAAAAATAAAAATAAAAATAAAAATAGAAAACTAAGAAGAAGAAAGAGTGAAAAGTTCTTCTGCATGCACATATGAAAATCATTGGTATTTTAAGGAAACTATAAAAATTTTTTAGCTCAACTTAGCCAAATTAGGCCCATTTTTTAATGAATATTGTAATTTTTCTAGTGTGATTAAGGGGTTCATTTATTATTTTCTACCACTATATTTAAGTTCTCTCTAAATTACAAGTCGCTATGGATTCGATACTAATTCATTGTCACAGGGAGGCCTGCTAACTAACTGTATTGAAGTCTTAAACAATGGAATTAGAAGATAAATTTCTTGCAAAAGGTATAGCCTTTATCTTTTTATTGTCTTCTCCTTTTGTAGTTATTGATTTTTATTTGCTATTATGTTCTTTTATATGCTTCGTGCAGCAAGTGGCATAATCTACAATAACATATTAAGCTAGGTTCAAGTTAGTATTCACATTGTCAATCGGCAAATGGTCTATCCTTGAAACAATGAAAATCGTCGAAAATGGCATTGAAAAAAAAAATGAAAGAAGAAAGAAAAAGGTTGGAAAAAAACTAAAAGGTGTAACAACAAAAGACGAATCTAAACTTCTTTATAAGGAAGTTCTCCTCTGTCTTCCAGAGCCCCCATATTGAAATTCAACTTGCTTTTTTTTCCCGCTCTGGATAAAGACTATTGCTTAAACGTTTAGCTTTTGCTTTGCTTGAATGCCAATCAACACAAGCATATTGTGTGTTGTATGTTGGTGGGCTTTGTAATTTAAGAAAGAGAACAAAAGAAGAAATATTATTATTTAAAATATTGATTTTTATGTTGATTATTGTGTAAAGTTCTTGATATGTGGTTGTCAATGATGAATGTAATTGAGTTTTGAAATTTGCTTAGGATGACTTTAAAGGCCTTCTATTTACATCAAGGTGGATTCTGACTATATTATGCCACTCAGCTTGTTTATTTAATATCAATAATTTTACCTTGGGTTGGATACCAGCTCTTTTTTCCTTCTTTCATGTCACATGAAAACCCCGTTATGCTTATGTAAAATTGTCATGTCTTGTGATTGAGTTGTCCTGTATGAATTCTGAAAAGTTTCTTCTTATGAATAGAAGTTGTACCTTCATTGTTAATTCCTCTGGAGTCTCATGTTACAGTCACCTTTGCCATCATAATTAAATTTTCAGCAACTTCATGCATTTGTTGACAGGCCTAGATATTGGATTGATAAGTATAATTGAATAAGTGGTCACCAAAAGTTTGGGTAAGGCTTTGTTTGCATCTGTTCTATTCAATATGGAACAAACGGACTATTGTTGATTGATTGGTGTCATTTCATTGACATCTTGACATTGAATTCACAGAATAAATTTTGTTCAGGAAACCATACTTGTATGAACTCTAATTTTGTAAATAGATTTATTTTGTTTAATAATAAAAGCTTTTACGTGTCAGGAATTTTTCACATTTCAGAAAGAAAATGATAGATTTTTTACCAAATAAGAAAAATTTTCCCAGGAAATTTTGAGGACCTGTGGCATAACATATTTTACTGACCAAGTTTAGGAAGTCTTATTAGTGAATACCATCTGAAGAATGGAGATTGCCATACAGGTGTTACAAGATTGGTGTTTGTCACGAACGTACTATTTTGAAGCAGTTATAAGTTCTCTAGCTCTAAAATACATGTATCTTAAACTTTTTGTAAATTTGAATGCATCTCGATATTTCTGGACTTGACGTCATTGCGTCTTCTAGTATGCTGGCATAGGTCAGTTTCTTATCCTAATTTGCTTCAAATTATCGCATGGATTTTGCAACCAGCTTCTATTTTTTCAACAAATATCTGTCTCTGACCCAAAACTGTCAGACCTGTTGAGAAGTGAATCAAAATCTGAAGCAGACACAGTAATTACATGGTCTGATTATTATTGTTGTTTAAGGTATGAAACCCTAAAACCTTGCATTCCTCGCCTCGGGCTGCTTCAGAAGGTTCTTTACTACAGCGTTTTCAGATGCTACTGCAATGTCAATATTTTTGGTCAATTTCCATTTTTTCATTTTTTTCATTTCAAGGAAAGATTTTTGTAATTTAATTCTCATTTTAATTCAATTTGTTATCTGGTTGTGGTAGGGGATCTCAATGTATTACTACCGCTTTCATTTGATGCTCTTTATAATCAAGAAAGCTTATTCAAAATCTTCTCTTCTTATACACATAGCTAGTGAGATTCATGAATATTTTCTATTTGTGTGATGTTAATTTGCTCAAGACGATCAACTTGTGTGTGTTTTCAGTTTGGTGGTAGTTTAATGGATATGATGATACTACAGCAGAAGACATTCATTTTTGTGGGATTGAGTTTGGCTTCTAGCTTCTCTTTGGGTTTTTTGTGTCCAAAGAGTTTCGAGATATCTCTTTCTTTTTTATTCATTTAAATGGGAGGGAGTCTGGGTTATACTTGTTGATTAAGGGTGGTTTTGGTTAACTATTTTTTAGGACTGATTGAATTATCTATTTGCATAGTTTTGTTTTCTCTTAGGCTAGTCCTGCTTTACTGGACTGCTTGTCCTCCCTTATTTAGCTTTTTTTTTTTCTAATAAAATTTTATAGTTTCTTATAAAAAAATGAATATGATGATTTTTTGATAAGTTGTTTTCTTTTAAGATTTTACATAGTTCACACTAGCTTTTGATATTATTTATTGGGTACCCATTGACTAAATTCTCATCTGGATTACTTGTATGACTTTGTTATGATCAAATGAAATTAACTGATTATGTTTCCTACTCTGTAGGGTACATGTACTGTTTGTAACAGTTATATTAAGTGATTTCTTATGGATTTAACAAAAACTGTTACCGGGAGACTTTTTTCCTGTTCATTCATTTTTTTTAAAGCTTGATATTGCTGAATCTGTTTTAAGTTTAATATCTTCTTCAATCTAGAATATTGAATATATTTTTTTCCTTTTTAAGTTTGATTTGTTTCAGTCATACAACCATATTTCCTCTTTCCTTTTGCTATCTAGATATGTAACTCTAAAAGCCAATAGTTGGGCAGGGTGAGTACGATTGCTCTACCTGTGCTGTAGTGACTTCGCCCTATTACATCACTTTGAAAATTTCAGACCGCAAATTTGGACAAATAGCAGTGTTGTTTCATGAGTTTGCCCACTGTCAAGGGATTGTGTGGTTTATATTCACTAGATCATATACAGGCCTCACTTAATAGATTACTTTTAAGATCCTTACACATTTAACTTGTGGAGTGGGGGAGGAAGATGGCTAACAGATATTAGGCTGTACCTGTCTTTGGTTGATGTAAACACTGATATGGTCATATGGAAGCTCTTTCTCTCTGTTCTCACAGCACACATGCGTGCACACAGACAAACATAATCTTGCTTTCTGTCAAATATGCTCCTTTTAGTATCCAAAAAATATCTTCAATTGTCTTGACATAGATTCAAGACCCTATAAAACTTTCACTTTTTTACTCAATTATATATGAGTAGGGGGAAATTTGTTTGGATGTTTCTGATAGAGTTGCTACTGGGTAGCTGGAGTGATTTGTGGGATACTGCTTCACATCTTCAAAAATGTATTTATATTTCAGAAGTTCCTATAGTTTGAAAGTTTGTAAATTCTTCTGGTGGAGTCTTGTCTGCAAACTACATATGATTTTTTGAAAAGTAAATTTAATCCAGATGAAGATGCTATGGTGTTTTAGTTAAAGGATGCAAAAGATATCTTGGATATGAGCTCTGGCTATTGGTGATACAAACAGTATAGTAATTGCCACAAAAGATAAATTGACATCTTCAAATACTGATGACACACAAAGGTCAGTAAAAGTTCAAGGTGACAAGAGGTGAGAGATTGGGCAAATGGGACATGGAGTTATAACGGAAAAAGATTCATATGCATAAGCACTGATGTAGACTTTTTTTGACAAAGATGCAGGACTAGAATAGCTTTTCTAAATTCTAATCATTGATGTTTTACATACTATTACTACAGTTGTTTTTGTTCACCAACTTCTCATGTTGGTTTCTGACATGAAAGTGAGCTTTATTTATTTTAGGTTTCATATTAATACTGTTTCTGCTCAAGACTTTTCTCACCTTTTGATTTACATTGTTTTTCTTTGTCCAGTTTCCGGCGTTCAAAGCCTTTCTTCCAGTGTGCAAAGCACCCCTGAGAAAATTGGGCACTCGGATGATGCTTCAAGAAGTCCAGAACTCCTTCAGGAGTTTCTGAAATCTGGTCCAAAGAAGGAACTTCTTCGAAGTTGCTTTGATAAGGACAAGAAAAACTCAGCTTCATCTAGAAGCAAAATGACAGAACTTCTGAAGACTAGTAAAACAATTAAGAAGCAGGATTCCAAAAAAGTTTCTTCTAGTCCCACCAATCCACCTTCTAGGAAGCAACAGAGAAAGGGGGAGAATCCCATACGAGTCCCTCCTCCATCTGAGCAGTCTCCAGATTTTGGATGTTCGAACACATGGATCTGTAAAAATTCTGCTTGTAGAGCTGTTCGCTCTGTTGATGACACATTTTGCAAGAGGTGCTCGTGTTGTATCTGTCACTTATTTGACGACAATAAAGACCCCAGCCTCTGGTTGGTTTGTACATCTGATTCTGGTCAGGAGGACTCCTGTGGACTATCTTGTCACATTGAGTGTGCTCTTCAACGTGAAAAGGTGGGGGTGGTTGATCTTGGTCAATTGATGCAGCTAGATGGCAGTTATTGTTGTGCTTCTTGTGGTAAAGTTTCAGGGATACTTGGGTACGTTATTATTGCACCTCTTGAATTGAGGAATGGTTAAACTTTGATAGGTTGGATTGTTTTGTCTCTTTAGCCCTCTCTCTTACTAGTTGCGTTCTTTTTTCTGCAAATATTTGCCTAGTTCAGTCAGCTGCCTAATCAATCAATTGTAAAATGGACTTCATGTTACGAGCTTAGGAATTTTCCATTGATGGCTATTTCCTAAAAATGTTCTTTTGTCATTTATTGAAAAATTTTCCATAACAAATTAAGGCAAAACTCTTCCACTGTATGTTTAGCATGAAAAATGCATTTACATCATTTTAGACACTGCTTGTTAACAATTTATACATGGTCTCATTGTACTAAATGCTGCTGAATATTGTCAGCTTTTGCTGATCCTGTACTGGGATGGAACCAGAAAGTAAAAAGAAAATGAAATAGAGAGCAAACTATGGGTTACATGTGTTCCTGAAATAGGTTTTTCCAACCTGGGACTGATGGGAGTTTTATGGGTGTTATTGATTGATCCTGGGCAGATGTTGGCGCAAGCAGCTAATTGTAGCTAAGGATGCTCGTCGAGTTGATGTACTATGTTATAGGATTTATTTGAGCTACAGGCTGCTGGATGGGACTTCAAGGTTCAAAGAACTGCATGATATTATAAAAGATGCAAAGTCCAAACTAGAAACAGAGGTGGGTCCCGTGAATGGAATTTCAGCAAAGATGGCACGTGGCATTGTCAGTAGACTCTCTGTTGCTGGTGAAATGCAGAAACTTTGCTCTCTTGCTATTGAGAAAGCAGATGAATGGCTGGCAACTGTTTCTAATGTTAATCCAAATTGCAGAAGTATAACCCATAATATCTCATCTTTTTCACTTCATTTCTGTAAATGACAAATACACAATTCATACAAATGAATAATTTGTTTTTTTTTTTCCCGTGCAGAGGATTCACTTCCTGCCGCATGCAGGTTCTTATTTGAAGAAGTTACTTCGTCCTCTGTTGTAATTATTTTGATTGAACCATCCAATGCTTCATCTGATGATATCAAGGGATACAAGCTCTGGTATTGCAAGAGTAGAGAAGAGTCACACACAAAAGAGCCTGTTTGTGTCTTTCCAAGGGCGCAGAGAAGGATATTAATATCCAATCTGCAGCCCTGCACAGAATACAGTTTTCGGATTGTTTCTTATACTGATGCTGGTGACATGGGTCACTCAGAGGCCAAGTGTTTTACCAAGAGTGTGGAGATAATTCACAAGAATCCTAATACAGTGGTTGCCATGAATCGTAAGAAAGTGAATACCTTTGTTGAAGGAAGTTCTTCTAGTGCTGAGAGGGAATCCAAGATTACAATGGGAGTAAGTTCTTCTGGATTTAAGGTTCGAGACCTGGGAAAGATCTTGCGTCTGGCCTTGGCTCAAGAACAAGGCTGCTTTGAAGGATTTTGCAGTGCTGATATAGAAAAGTGCTGTGCCATAAACAAAATAGTCAAGCCTGAAACTCCTGAAGAGCAATTGCCATCTGTGTCACGTGGGCTTGACTTAAATGTTGTTTCAGTGCCTGATTTGAATGAAGAACTAACCCCTCCATTTGAGTCCTCTAGAGATGAAGATAATGGATGCGCTTTCGAGCCGGCTGTTGAGCCAGATGACGATGCTGCTTCCCATGACATAGAGAAGAACCATTTAGCAAGATCACATGGTAGTGGTGACTCCCAGACATGGGCTCATGGGCCAGCTGGAGAAGTTTCTGCTGCTGATTCTCGGGCAGAATTATGCAGGAAAAGGACAGCTCACTCAAATGAAGAGGCACATGACTGTGATAGCACTCTTATTAATGGATCTCCATTCCGCATTTCCAATAGTTCAGGTTGCTTAGATGACAACTTTGAGTACTGTGTCAAGATAATTCGAATGCTGGAATGTGAGGGTCATATTAACCAGGACTTTAGGTTGAAATTGCTAACATGGTTTAGTTTAAGATCTACCGAACAAGAACGTAGAGTGGTCAATACTTTCATTCAAACTTTGATTGATGATCCAAGTAGCTTAGCAGGACAGTTGGTTGATTCCTTTTCAGATATCATATCAAACAAGAGGCCACGGAATGGATTCTGTGGTAAGCTGTGGCATTAGATTAGGGCAGGGCATTCTATGACACCGGATTGCTTTTTGCTTCATGATTATTCTTTCCTTGCAAAGAAAAAGGTTACCTCTGATTGTTTCACTGTTCTTTGTACAGGCATTTTTTCATAATCACTGTCACAAGTGATTCATTTGTAATTTGGACAAGTTTGTCCAGCCAAAACATTTGGGTTGCTGATTGCAGAGATAGTTCCTGATTTTTCTTGAAGGGGCTCCCCTCGGACATTAGATTAATGCTCCGGAAGTCATTTTCCATTTCCAAAAAATGCTCAGAAATACAATTGGAGCAGTGGAATATTTATTAATTATCATGAAGAATATATTTGTATGGATACTATTTTTATTGCCTTCTTTGCTCCTTTAATGCAAAGGTTACATGAATTGGTCGAAGATAATATTTTGTTACATTCTGCTTTACAATTCCCATTTTTGTTTAGGTTTTTCTGAACCAAAAGCAAAATGTTGCTTCTTCTTTAACCTTGCTGGTCATGAAGTAGCCAACGAACCGTGGTTGATTTGTGCACAAATTTACCAGCTCATAAATGCCATTGATATTTTCTGTTCAAGTTTAATGTGGGTATTCCATGAGGGGATTGATCTTATTGGTGTGAATGGGAAGAATTCAACTCCAAGTGGCGGCAAGTGCTTTCTACATTGCATATAGTATGTCTTGGCAGAAAATCCTTAGCCGGGCAATGTTTCCCAATATTTTTCTAGGGGCAGTATTTTTCTAGGGGCAGGATCAGGTCTCCAAACATTTAATGTAATATTCTCTTATCCTAATTTTCTCTCCAAGCATTAAATATTTTGTCTCCTCTCTTAATTCTCTTTTATCTTATTTTTATTTTCATCTTTCATTTAAAAAAATATATATGGAATCATAAATTAAATTCTTAAATAGTTTTTAACAAAAAATTAATAATCACAAGTTATATTCTTTTATTTATGAATAATTCTTATAAAATCATTTATTTTTAACAAATGATTTTAAAATAAATGGTTGTTAAAAATAAATGATTTTATAAGAATTATTCATAAATAAAAGAATATAATTTGTGATTGTTGATTTTTTATTAAAAACTATTTAAGAATTTAATTTATGATTTCATATATATTTTTTTAAATGAAAGATGAAAATAAAAGTAAGATGAAAGAGAATTAAAAGAGGAGACAAAATATTTAATGTTTGGAGAGAGAATTAGGATAAGAGAATATTGTATTAAATGTTTGAAGGCTCATGAATCTGAACTATTGATTTTCATATAATCTAATGGTTTATAATTTGTGTACAAATTTGTGTTTAAATTTGTATCTCCTGATTCTGCCCTATTTTTCTAAATGGAAATATATATAGGAACATAGGGTAGAATATGCTTATTAAAGTTTTTGCTTAATTGACCCAAATCAATTTTATAATAGATAAACGCAGTATTGCACACATTTTATATTAATTATAATAGAGATTAATGATAATTTCTCTCCTCACTAAGTTGATGAGATATTTTTTTTTCCCTTGATTATCGCCATCCCTATCACCTATGGAAGCAACATCATCCTAGTTAAAAAGATAAACAATAGAGAGTTTTGAAAAAAAAAGAAAAAGAAAAAAAAGCACGTGTTAGATTACTGGACGCTGACAATTGGCAAAGGCAAACAAGTCAAAACGTATCGTTTTGGGAAACTTGGGAGTTCTAATGATATTTCACGATAATTATATCTTTATTGCCAGAACACTGAAACATGAGGCTCACATAGTTCTTGACCGCTCACGTCCCACTTCCTCGCAACGCCCAACTCTCTCTTACAATGCAACTTCTTCATGCTTCATCTTCATCTGGGTCACCTTTCTCCTTCCAAAGCTTAAAATCACCATCAATAGCTGGTAATTCACTATGCTTGCTGCCTGCTTTTCTTCTTATTTCGATATTCACACTCATACTTCCACTTTGTTCTCTTTGTAGCTTTACTTTCACCAGAGAAATGTCTCCAATTCTCAGCCATCAACTTCTCTTTTCATCCCCCAAAGCTACAGAGAATTTTATGCGCATCACGTAAACCCTCCACACTGAGCTGTGGCTCAACTAAAGCTGCTTCTGTTGAGGGTAATCTTTTTTCTTATCCACGAAAACCCACAAAGCTTATTATTCAATTTTTATATGTTCCATTTGTGCATATAAGATGTGAACTTATTCACTAAAAGTTATTGGCATTATGTGAGCCAGAGATGCCGCTTTGCTTTAGAGGCTTAGATTAAATTTTATTGGAAGCATAGTTCAGTTAGAAAATTTTCATTTTATATTACTATGGTTTTGTTTTCGTGCTCAATTCACGGGACTGAAATCTTGGATATTAATATGGTGGAGTACAATTTTGGAAACTGATAGATACGGTAATTAAAATATATATATATATATCTCTATAAACATTTATGTTATTTTGCCATGTATAGAAGTCAGTTTCAGTTATGCCACAATCATGTTTCTGTTCATATGGACATCCATATAGTGTTGCATTTTGGCTTACGCAAGAATAAGATGTATGCAATGAGGAATTTGGCTTGTTTTGCATGCAATAGGTCTCTCCTATCTTTGATTAGGATTGGCATTTTGCTTGTTATTACTGTTCCTTTCTCAACTTATACATCTTAACTTTCCCTCATCTTTTTCTGATGGTTCTGCAGCGTCAACTGGAACAGCTAAGAATGACGTACTGAAAGCCTTGTCTCAAATAATTGATCCGGATTTTGGAACAGATATTGTCTCATGTGGTTTTGTGAAAGATCTTTACATTGATGAAGCTCTGGGAGAGGTCATTTTGAACTTAAATTTGAAAGATTCCATAACTTATATTACTAGGATAATGTCTTGAATTCAACATTTTCAACTCTGCTTGTCAGGTTTCATTCCGGTTGGAGCTCACAACTCCAGCATGTCCAATCAAGGACATGGTAAATGACCCAATCATCATTGTTTTGATCAAGAAGTGACGTATATGTGGAATGGTAGACTATTTGTCTCATAAATTCACTGAAGAATATCTAGTCTAGAAACAGTGGGGATGACTTTAAGTAGTGTAAAAAATTGTTTTCATTTCTTCTTTCTCATCCTTGTTTTGGATCATTTTTAACAAATATGGTGCAGAAAATGTTTTAATGAGCCTCAGTTTTTTGGACTTCGTATCTTTTTAGTTTGAATTGACTCTGTTGATTGTGTTAGTCCAACTAGGATGTAAAAATTGTAACAATATTTTATCACATGCCAGTTTGAGCAAAGGGCAAATGAGGTGGTAGCTGCACTTCCTTGGGTTAAGAAAGTCAATTTGACAATGTCAGCACAACCAGCCAGTTTGAATTGACTCTGTTGATTGTGTAAGTCCAACTAGGATGTAAAAATTGTAACAATATTTTATCACATGCCAGTTTGAGCAAAGGGCAAATGAGGTGGTAGCTGCACTTCCTTGGGTTAAGAAAGTCAATTTGACAATGTCAGCACAACCAGCCAGACCTATTTTTGCTGAGCAGCTTCCAGCAGGGTTACAGAGAATTTCAAATGTTGTGGCAGTGTCAAGTTGCAAGGTAGACTTTCTGTAAATTTGTTCTTAGTTTCTGTGCTAAACATGTTTACTCTATTAACATGTCGCATGATCTTTGGTTATCCGAAGTTAATTTTTTAAGATTCAATTGTGTACCTAGAACATGTTTCAGTATACAATGTTGGGCACCTCTTTTTTTTTTTTTTTTTTAATCCTTGGGGCAATTATTCTTTCTAAATAATTTAATTTAAATTGCTGTAATACTGAACATGGGGGAACTGTGACAGGGGAGTATAGTAAAAGTTTGTGGTATCCCTGGATTTTGATCCAGAAGGAACTTATGATTCTCATGGCTTTAAAAAGTGAAAGCAAGAAAGAAAGTTTGTTATTCTTATGAAATTTATTTTAACTTTTACAATTGGCATTTCATTCTTCGTAGAAATGTTCTCAGGAAAATACTAATTTAGCTTGTTCACATTTACAAGGCCATGCAGTTTTTTAGTATTTTATTATTATTTTCTTGTCAGTATTGCTATTTATAAAAACTGTGCAGGGAGGTGTGGGGAAATCAACTGTAGCTGTAAATCTTGCTTATACTTTGGTTGGTATGGGTGCTAGAGTTGGTATCTTTGATGCTGATGTCTATGGTCCTAGTTTACCAACAATGGTCTCCCCAGAAAACCGACTGCTAGAGATGGTAGAAACTCGAAATTTTAAAGATATTTTTATCTGCAGTATGATGAAATGATGCAATTGGGACCTTGTACAAACTTCCTACAGAATCCAGAGAAAAGAACTATTATTCCAACCGAATACCTGGGAGTCAAATTAGTATCTTTTGGGTTTGCTGGGCAAGGTCGTGCAATAATGCGAGGTCCAATGGTTTCTGGGGTCATCAATCAACTTCTGACAACTACTGAGTGGTATGTGTACTTCTGAATATGAATTGCTATTTGCATACATTGCTGGTCTGGACATTTTGATTTTTGAAGAGTTACAGTTCTTAAGTAAACTATAATATTTTTACACACTGCATATGTGTCTTTTTTATTTTAAATCAAAAGTCAACCCTAAAGGCTGTCTATTGATTTTCATCGCTAAATAATAACAAACTGGCTATACAGGGGAGAGCTGGACTACCTTGTGATAGATATGCCTCCTGGAACCGGTGACATCCAACTTACCTTATGTCAGGTTTTTCTTTCTCATACACTATTTTTTCATTGTCTGAACTGAATTGATACTGTATTAACTACTGTAATTTTTAATTTTCTTATGTTTCCTCATTCTTCTGTTTGTCAATTAATATTTATGCTTTTGCTCTTTTGGAAGCATTTTTCTGCAGCTAGGGTAGTTAACTTGCCAAAGCACTTTATGTATAGGTTCCTTCTCGCTTGAAGCTTGTTAATCTCAATATTTTTACATTATGAGTTGGATATAATGGAAATTTCAGGTTGTTCCATTAACAGCTGCTGTTATTGTTACCACCCCTCAAAAGCTAGCATTCATAGATGTTGCAAAAGGAGTTCGCATGTTTTCAAAGCTAAAGGTGTGAACTTCTACTAGACAATAATCTTTCATTTTTGAAACGATGCATTAATCTTAATAAATACGGATGAAACATCTAAATTTTCGTATCAAAGTGACAGGTTGACTAGATATATGCCTATGCCAAATATTATTAATTTCTCATATTTATGGATCATTTTTTTTTTGTCTGTTCATTCTAATAGGTGCCATGTGTCGCTGTAGTTGAGAATATGTGCCACTTTGATGCTGATGGCAAACGCTATTATCCATTTGGTAGAGGTTCTGGTTCTCAGGCACGGACATTATCCAAAAGTTAATTTTTGTTAATTTTAAGAAATGAAAAATTTTAGTGCCTGTAATACTTATCATTTTCACTAGTGTGTTAAATAAGAAATATTCTGTTAATTCAACCACATATTTGCAGGTTGTTCAGCAGTTTGGAATTCCTCATCTATTTGATCTTCCCATCAGACCAACGGTGTGTCCTAGATAATCTTTCTTTTTCATCTGGGTGAATAAAATTACTTTACTGATGGAATCATTCCTCCAAAAACAATTTCTGTTGATTCGATTCTTTTTCATCTTTGTCATGGGGTGTAATTTACTTGGCCAAAGAATTCTACTTGGTGACCTTAGGACAGTGCCTATGTTCATCATTTTTGGTGGCAATTTCTCCATGAACTCTTTTTTCTTTTTTCTTTTTTTTTCCTCATAAGATCTCTAGTTGAAATTATTTAGTGTGGTCTTTTATTCTAAACAAGTATTGATCATGCATTTCTTTTGAGGATTCTTGCTATCAGTAATTTTGTAAATCACTAATTTTTATTGCATTTATTTGGTAGCTATCTGCATCTGGAGATAGTGGAATGCCTGAAGTGGCTGCTGATCCTCAAGGTGAAGTTGCTAAGACATTTCAGGAACTTGGGGTTTGCGTTGTACAGCAATGTGCTAAGATTCGCCAACAAGGTATCTGTCTCTGCTACAAAGTCCTATAAAACTATTTCTTATAGGCCGACAATGTAATAAAAAGAAAGCTACCACTCTGATGCACATATTACCTAGAACTTTAAATTTAAAATTAGTACGAAAAAATTGATTTTTAAAAGAATTTTAGAAGTATTTTTAGATTACTAGGATTTTGTGTGGAAGTACTTTATAGAATATATATAAAGTTCTGAAATTGGAATAGAATTTTTAGATTTTCAGCAATTTTGATGCAAAATCTTCTGGTAACTTTTGGTGGAAAGGGATGGTTACTTTTGTTATCTTCTTTCCTTCTAGTGTCTACGGCTGTTTCCTATGATAGATCAGTCAAGGCTATTAGGGTTAAGGTACCAAATTCAGATGAAGAATTCTTTCTGCATCCTGCAACAGTAAGAAGGAATGATCGTTCAGCCCAAAGTGTGGTATGTTGGGATTTCTTTTAAACAGTTCCATTATATTATTTTATTTCATTTTAATAACTAGGCCCTTAATCGCTAAATTTATAATACCACAACTTATTTTTGATGGGGACCTACAAACAAGAAAACATGAAATAGCTCAATGGTATGGTGCTACCATTCTGCTAAAAGAACTACTCAACATTAAATATAAAGATGTGATACGGTACCCAGGGTAACATGCTGAGTGTAAGTGCTGCTGATGATTGATGAAGATATATCTTGCACCATTTTAATTGGGGTTTCCAGAGCTCATTTATTCCTAAAGCACAAAGATGACACTAAAAACAATCCTCTTGAATTTGGTTGCTCATTAAGAGTGACATACAGTATTATTACCTAAAAATTTTTTTTCACATGAGGTATTCTTATATGAGATGGAGAGAAAGTGGGAAATGGGCACAACATTATTACTATTTATTAGTGTAGGTGGGATTGCCAGAAAGATTTTCTGGGCTTACCAAAAGTAAAGTAGGTAATGAAATTGCGTGAGATACTTTCTTTCCAATAGATATCATGATTGAAATGAATCTTAATAGCATTTTCTAAAACCAAGAAAAATCCAAATTTGGAAGTCTTTAATTACTTAATGTCTATAAACAGGTTTTAAAGCAATCTTTCCATTGTGCACTATAAAGTTGATCGATAAGTGTAAAGGTTGAACAAAAAGTCTTAAGGACATTTAATTTAAGACTTTTAGGAGATAGTAGTGATGGAAGTAACGAAATTTCTTTTATGGCTGCTTGACTTATGACAAACAGACAAAAAGTTACTTTCCTGAAGGAAAAAAATTCTGGAGAAATTCTTCTCTCTAGTCTACTAAACTTAATTATTGTGATAATAAGCTGTGATTTGCCGCAAGTTTGACTGAATTTTTTCTCCTTCAACGCCCTCCCTTCTGAAACAGGATGAATGGACCGGTGAGCAAAAGCTGCAGTACACTGATGTTCCGGAAGATATTGAACCTGAAGAAATTCGGCCTATGGGAAACTATGCCGTGTCAATTACGTGGCCTGATGGATTTAGCCAGGTGATTTGTCTTATTTTATTTTTAACAAATAAGTAGAGTATTCTATGGTGCAACTGTTGTTCGTTGAGAAATTTTTGAAAGGGACTACTGTTGGTGTTACGCTAAGACAGAGGTCAAATTTTCAGTAATGAAATTCCAAACCTCGCTTTGACCAAATGCAAAACAAAATTATGGGATATTACATAGGCCACCTCTTTGCTAGTGCTACTGAATCTATGACTAAATCAAAACAGATCAACATTGATTTTTATTTGATTGTTTCTTTTTCCATGTTACAGATAGCACCTTATGATCAGTTGGAAACAATGGAGCGGTTGGTTGATGTCCCTCATCATACTCCTGTACAGGCATGATGCGTTTGTCGTTGCAGTTAGCGGTTGTGTGGATGGCATAGTGCCTTGATGCAAATGTTCTGAGGTTACTATCTTTTTGGGTCTACTACCGGCTTGATGGCATCAATTGATTGTTAATACAATTTAGATTTTGACAGAACCTCGAAAAAGCTTCCTAAATTGTAAGAAACTAGAGTTTCAGTGGTGATAAGCTTCCCAATCAATTTTCCCTTTTTTCCTTTTGATTTTGAAACATTTGTGTATAAGATATCCAATAGTGAAAATTCTGCTATTTCCTCAAAATTGCAATTTTTTCTTTCCCAACCGATAGTTTACCATTATTTTGCAGCTAGATTTGTTGCTTATATATTTGATTAGAAGTCTAAGTTCTAGCGCCAGGCAACCCGTTAGAAACAATAACTTTCATGACAGATTTTCTAACAATTTATGATGGACCATCTGTTTTCATTTTTCAGCAAATTGAAATTATTGATCGACATTTTCTGAAATTTAGATCATGTAATAACTTATCTAATGAAAGAATCTAAGTCAACTTTCACTGATCAAATCCGGTAAGTTAACCATGAACTCTGTGAACATATGAGGAAACAGAAGTAATGAATGTAATGGCATCTTAAAAGGGTTACCAAAAATTAACAATGTTATCAGTCTTGTAACATAATCATGTCCACCAACAAAAAGAAGAATAATTAACATCGAGCTAAATATCTAGAGCTCAAACAGCAGCCTTGTGGTTATGGAACGGCTGGCAGGTTTATGTCAATCCATGAAGGGTCAGCGAAGGGGAAACTAATCAGTGCAGAATTCACCAGCTCAAAAGCAGAAGCTATCACCAAGCGCTCCAAGCCTTAATATCTCGAAAGCTTGTCCCTGTTCTGACCATCCTGTGGTTCCTGAACGCTCAGTAGCACCTTTTCCCATATTTGATTATTTCTTATTTTTCCTTAATAAGAGTTCTGATGCCACAAGAAACTTTCATCTGTCAATTCCTATAAGCATTTATCATTGAAGGGGACCGCTGACCGCTGGCCGCTGGTTCATTGCTCCACGCCACCAACACCATGCTTTCTTTCAACTTTTAGCTTTAAATGCTTGGAGCCAACCTTTGTCCTGATCGATATTCAATGCTTTGAGCCTTTTCAAACTAACTTATTCATTGAGCTCACTTTGGAATAAGGTTCATTGAATCTTCTGCAACCACTTTCTAAATTTATTGCAACCACATAACGGAATCGAATTCCCTAACCCATTACCAGTACTCACTATTTTGCAAACCAAGTGTTGAGATTAACTAGTGTGCTCTGAAATCGTTTTTTAACAATGAGATTCTACACGGGGCTGCTTTTTCAAGTGGTTGTGGTCCTCGTGGCCCATCTGAACTTTATCATTTCCCTTCAATAAAAGTCTACTAATATCAATTTTAAGGTTTAGAGAGCGAAAAGGCAAGCATTACACTAGTGGAGTTGGTGTTGAGGGCCCTCCAGACAACGACCGAATTAAATGTTGAAGGGAGATAAAATAATCTAATCTGTACCCACCAACCCATCAAAACAGAACGGATTTGCCGCTAACTTTGATAATGTTATGCTTGTATCTATCTTAGCTTTTATAATCCAAGCTCGATGATAATGTATAATAACTCATGAAGAGCAGAGGCATCACTATCAAAGTGGTGGTTGTCTAATCGTTGCATTTTGAAGTGATAAACCTCACTTTGTGCCGCTTCGATTATATTTGCTTTGCTTTCTCATAAAATCGATTACCCTTGCAACAAATGTCGTCCTAAATATTCATTTCTCCCTTCATTGTTTCTAAAATATGGGATTTGGATGTAAATTCCAAAAAAAAAAAAAAAACTAAATTTATGGTCAACAGCTTGTTATTATTTGTTAAAAAAAAAAAAAGAGGATAAAATTGTTGATGTACGAATTTCAGGTGGATTGGAGGTAGCACTCGTGCAAGGTAGACCACCAAGGGTTGGGGACTTGAGAGCAAAAAACGTGGTCGATGGTTCCAACACAAACCCTCCAAAGATCCCTCCAATGATCAACCAGACTTTGAACTTGAATATGATATATGAGGGTTTATATAAATAGAGTTTAACTCGAGATTCGAGTAGTGGAAGCCAACTATAACTCCTTTTGGGGTGACCAAGATCATCTACTATTTTTCGGATGATCGTCCTAAATTGAGAATGAATGAAAGTTGTAAGGATGATCATCTAAAAAATATTCGACATCTAAAACTTATCATGTAACGTAAGGTTTTGGAAGTCTAATCGACTTTACATTGTCCACTAAAATATTTTATTAAGTAACTTCATATAATTTATCGTGACCAATCCACCTTTAAGAGGACCATATAGTAAATGATTTAAAGATATTATTTCACTTCTATGTTAGTAACTAATTTTATGAAATTATGTTAATAGTAAAAGAAGAAGATTCTAAATATATGTTGATATAATTAACTTTTGGTACATATTTTGAACCTAAAGTTAGGTATAATGACAATAGATGAATTGTGAATGAATTAGAGACGTAGGCATCAATGAACAATGATGTTGGTTGCATGGAGGCGTGTGGTCAATAAAATCTTTTGCGAGGATTTGGTTTGGGTTAAACATTGGTCAAAAGAATTAATGTCCAATTGCATCCAATACGCTTTGACTATATAGCACGCTTTGTTGGATATCAGCTTGGCAAAACATGGCTCGCTTCACATGGCATTCACTTAGGGACAGGGCCCGAAGAGAGATGAGGACGAAAGACTAACGATAAGCAATTATTATTATTTTTTTTACTATATAAAGTACAAATACAACATGCCAAAACTCTGCTTTTGATGGGTCATTTTCACGTGCTATTGTGGCTTTGGCTAATTTTTCTACATGCGTGTACCCCGTTGGCGTTATAATACTCTTTCTTGATGGTTTTGATTAACAAGTCTTAAGCCATTAATAATTAATGTCTATAGATGCATAATTTGTAGTAATATTCTTATACTGTAAATAATATACTGTAATAGTTTAGCATCAGGTGGTGAGATGATTCCTTGGGGACAATAACAATAAATGTAGTCTTCGTCAACCCAAATAAATTAATGGACCGTGGTTAAGTTGGCGGTAGGGGTTGGCCACTACATAATTGTTATTGCATCATGGTGATGCAACCATTATGCCAATAGACATATCATTCTCAGATTATAAATTTTATTAATATTTAAAAAATACAGATTTTTTCTGTTTTTTTTTTTTTTTTTTTAAAATATTGGAGAATCTGAANTTAATATTTAAAAAATACAGATTTTTTCTGTTTTTTTTTTTTTTTTTTTTAAATATAGGAGAATCTGAACAAGTTTTTTTGCAATTGATAAAATCTAAAAATAAAAAATAAAATAAACGAAAATTAAAATCTAAAATTAGATAATGCCAACAAATGAAAAATAGACAAGAGATGTGGGATTAGGGGCGGAAGGTTCAAGAAGGTGGTGGTGGGGCAACAAATGGCCGCAAAAGGTGGATGTTGGACTGGACGTATCCTTAGAGCGCTCTTAATTTATTATCACTACAAGACAAATGAATGCTTTTTGCGCCTCTTGCCTTACGCATGCACCGTGCTTCTTTTATTTTTCAACTCATGCCCGTCCTGTCTTCATCTTCCGTCGCCCCCAAAACACCACGCTGTCATCCTACCTAGCCCTAATTTTTATTTCTTATATTCTTCTCNATAATTAAAAATCTTTACTCAAATTTTGGTATAAAAATCTACCTGTATTATATATATATATAAATTTTCTAACACAAAAATATACACAAATTTTTTATTTTTTTTTATCAAATAAAATAGTTGATATTTAAAATAAAAAATACATTACCAACCTATCAACTGATATATATATATATATATGTATATTGGGTTATCTCTTATCTCTATAGAAGGCATCAGTAAATGACCCCAACTGCCCTAATAAATTTATAGCCTGAAATTGACTTAATCAACTCCTGCCTCGGCGGCGAGATTAGCTCTCCCTAATACTCATGTTTTTAATGCCATTATTACTGTTAATTAATTATTAAAATAATTAATTCTTTTATGCCTCTCTTGTATTTCAAATTCCTAACAAAAGATTCAATAGAAGGCCTAGTGAAACACCAATTATAGTTTAATTAAGTTTTTTATTTTTTGTTTATACAAAGTCTTAACATACATACACACTTTAAAAAGTATGTATTTTTTTTAATAATTATTTTTTAATTATAAAAATAATTAATTTAATACAAATTTTAAAATAGATTAATTTTTCGCAGGTGATTAATTAGCTTGGAATACTAACTTTGCTAATGCACGATTAAGTCTGAAGAAAACAGAAAGTGTTGTTTGCACGTGATATATTGTAATATGTCATTATACATAATTATATAGAAACAAAAGTAAAGGTAAGTTTGAAGTTAAAAAGAAAAAGGTTTATATGGTAATATTTATTTGATTAATTAGACAGAATTAGTAATTATTATTGCTAATGAGGTTCTCCTTCTTTCTATATAAGAGAGGCCAACCAACTGCTAAGCATCTACATCGATGGATCCTGCTCTAGTTAGCAGTTTACCTCTCTCCAACACAGAATCTCTCCCTTCTGATCCTCACATGGTGGTGATAGAACAAGGTCTCTCAGCAGCCCTGAACACAAGAATCATTGGCTCGGCCACTGAAGTCATGATTCTTGCACATGGGTTCGGAGGAGACCAATCTATCTGGAAAAAAATCATTCCCTTCTTAGCTCAGCATTTCAAGCTCATACTTTTCGACTGGCCCTTCTCAAGTGGTGCAAAAGATCCAAACCTTTACGATCCTGTCAAGTACTCTTCATGTGAAGCTTTCGCCAATGATTTGATAACCCTTTTAGACGAAAATAATGTAAAATCTTCAATCTTCGTTGGCCACTCCATATCCGGTATGATTGGATGCACTGCTTCTGTTAAACGACCAGAACTCTTCAAGAAGCTCATACTCATTGGAGCTTCTCCAAGGTACGTACTTCTACAGTCTAAATACGAAAGGCTGACTCAATTTAATTCTTTCTTACATGCAAGCTGAGTTTTTCAGTTTTGTTTTGATGCATTTTGGTAAAAATTTTGTCGAATATTCTAGATAATTTATGATGATGATGGAGGATTTGATGCTAAAAGAGGTTAATAATATCATGTCGTTTACTAACTAACTTGACACAAAGCTGTGATTTGATCTTCTCTATCTTCTTTCCATCTCAAATATATTTGTGGACACGAGAGATCTGTTAAATTATAGATAGTGCGATGTTCTTCATCTTGTGAAATAAAAATTGTGTGGACGATGAAGCTTCTCAAAATTATCTTGTTGTATCCTCAATTATTTGAGCATGTACGCCACACCATTGTCGATGGAACGGGTGCTTAATTAACCCAAGAGCATAATTAACATTCTCTATTGATGAGCTTTCAAGTACCAAAGCTGGACAAAGAAATGAAATGTTGTTCCAAATTTTGTCTTCACTAGTAACGCATATCTCTATCTTTGTGCTGTTCCTCCACAGGGCTTTTGATTTATGAAAATTCACAATTAAGAAATTGTTTACCATAGTTTCTTGTTTATATTTGATCTATATGTAGGTACATAAATACTGATGATTATGAAGGAGGGTTTACTGACTCAGATATCGAGCAAATCATCTCAACAATGGAAACCAACTATGACAACTGGGCTGCAAACTTTGCTTCTGTTGTGGTGGACGCAAACGATCCTCTCTCGATTGAAACGTTTGAGAAAAGCTTGAAGAGAATGAGACCCGAAGTTGCAGTGCCGATGGGCAAAACAGTGTTTCACGTCGATGAAAGGGAAGTTCTGGGCAAAGTGATGACTCCATGCACAATCATCCAGACCACTAGTGACATTATTGTGCCGAACTCGGTTGCTTACTACATGCAGGAGAAGATCAAGGCAAAATCAACTGTGGAAATAATTGACACAATTGGACATTTCCCGCAGCTCACTGCTCACCAACAGCTTCTTTATGTGATGGGAGGAGTATTAGGGTTTGATTATATTGTCAAAAATTAATCGGATCGTAGTTAATTACATTTGTGTAATTTGTGTATGTCGCTAGTTTGTCTTGATTTTCATTTTCTCTTGTATGAAAGCTGGATGAGACTGTAGAACAATTATTATTTTGTTGCCGTTTAATAATATTTTTTTTAGAGATAATGACAATATTTCCCCCAGGCTTTGCAAAAGAAAACAATCATACCTACAATTTTTTGAAATAAACATTATCTTTTTTAAATGATAATATATTTTCAATCTCTTCTATTCAACGCATACCAGTCAAACGCCCACATCACCACCACCACCAACACCATATCGCCACTGTCATAATCGCACAT
>JANLJB010005453.1:0-10028 GCA_026212285.1 Bursera cuneata
AAACCTTTTTGTTGATACATTTTCCTCCCTGTGGATTCGATACCTAAAGCTACACTACAATAACCGTTTAGCCGAAGGTAAATTTTGAACGTAATCAGGGCACAACAAATGTCATATATATGTGAGGCCACGATTGATCACCACAGGAAGTTCTCATGATGTCACATAGACAAACATAACCATCAAACATGCCGAAACCCAGTTTTGTTAGATACTCCAAGTACATTTGCACTGTGATGTTTCTACTTTTATTTCATGTTGTTTGTACTTTTCTTTGTTGGTATTTAAGTTGTTGAAAATGTTGGATGTGTTAAAATGCTGTGGATGTAGCTTTTGTACTGTTAGATTATGATATATTGTACATGCAACTTTTGTTATGTTGGATTACGATATGTTGCGGATGTCTTTGTTCTTTATTATTTGTAATTTATGGTATATGTTATTCATATTTTATATCATTAACATAAAATCAAAAAGTAATAGGAAAAACATGCAAATTTGGTAACAACCGAGTCCATACTGTTGGATTCTTATACAAGGATCATGCAATTAGTGTTATTTAATCAAGATTGGTGCTGAAAATACTCACATAACTCCAAGCTATGTGATTTCGAAATTTTCACCACAATTCCCACCAAAATCTAAGCTTTTGGCCAACCTCCATTTTGTTGAATTAATCTTCTAATGGCTAAGTACCTTAACCCTTTTGGATTGAAGTTGTTCTTGATAGAGAATTAGTAAAAATTTTGAAGCAAAATTTGCACAAGAGAGAGAGCATGCATTCGGCAAAGGCAGGAAGATAATGAGAGAGAATGCGATTCATGTATATGATCATACATATCCTACTGTGGTGTGAATGTCTAACACTCAAGTAATTCCAAAAGTAAGATTAATTAATTTGGATTAATTAGAACCAAATAAAATGATTAATTCTAAATTAATTCTAACCATGTAAAATCAACCAATGGCAAGGCAAGCTTAGCCTCCAAGTTTGGTCAATCTCAACTAAGTCCAATTAGTTTGACTTCTCTCTCTTTGGTCATTGGGCCTAATAGGCTTAGATGAAAATGCAAAGTTTTAAAATTTTGTCAAATGGATCCAATCAAATTTAAAAGTCAAGGCCTATTTCTATTTAGTAATCCAATTAACTAAATTGGCCCATAAAGACTTTAAGCCCATTTAATTTTTTGTCCATAAAAAAACGCATATAAATAGTAAAAATACTATTAAAAAAATCACTATTCATCTCGGATGAAAAAGTGTGCTCTCATAACTCCCGCAACAATCTTTCATCGAAGTATCATCGGAGTACGACCCATTAGATTTTTGGATATGTTGACCGTAAATCATGTTTCTCGAACAATCTAGATGTCCAAAAATCTAGTTCCGGATCCTTATGATTTACAAGGCATGGTTGGCTTCTAGCAAAGCACCGTGCCCTCCAATTTTTTGAAAGTACGCATAAAGCAGTATAACTTTTTTCAGGCATAGTTCTATGTAATTCAATCCTATGTCAAATGTCACGTACATGGCCTAAGGATGGAATGTGTCTTCCCTAATAATGACGCACAAATCAGATCCTCGTTTCACATGCGATTCTCGTTTATGAGCCGTGACTGAGGACAATCCTCATCACGCTCTCGAATGCTAGCTAATCTATGATTTATCACCGTCGAATCCAGTGTGACATCATCTCCATATACCTGAAGTGACATGTTCCATTTTGACATTACACCCACTCCTAAATAGTTCTCAACGCACCTAACGACGAGCGTTTCTCTAACCCGAAAAGAGTTATTCATGCAAGTATCAAAGTAAACCGATCCCTAAATGAGATGGCCATGTAAGTCTCAAGTCTAAGGACTACTTACACCTACCTTGAATAGACCTCCCATAGACACTTAGGTAACTTACCAATAGGATTTTGTATCGGGTCAAGTCCAGTGAATCTGTTACCGTATCTAAATGACTAACAGTGTTCTCCTATACACTTACATAAGTATTCAATATTTAGATGTGTGAGAATCCTACTGTTATACTTTTATAACTAGTACAAGTGTAATACTAGTCTATCCGTACCGCAGATGTCTTGTCTCAACAGTACTTTTACTAAGGACGTTTTAATGATGTTATATATTACGTGAATTGATTTCTGTCTCACAATCAAATCATTCATATTCATATTATAAGGACTTTTATTATATGATATAAATTTGTAATCCAATCACAATAAATGATAAAAGTGTAATTTCCTTTCATACATAAATCAATAACGTACAATATATAATGTATATTTATAATGTGATGCTCTAGGGCACATGATTCGAATCCGCAAGCCTCACTACAAGCTCCAAGAAGATCAAGTCCAAGCAAGCCTTCTTGAAATCCAAATTTGGGTACTTAAGCACTAATTCAGCCCTAGGATGCAATATAATCCAATTAGACTTAATTAGTTGGATTGTATCGCCTCCCAAAAGGTTGAGTTATATGTTAATTTCATGTTATAATTGTTGTTTTACTTTCATATGTATGTAGGAATGTCTTAGGAAACCTTAGGTTCCATTTAGTTTCAATTTGCCTTAGCAAGATTTTTGTAAAAATAGCCCTTGGTTTTTGAACCGTCATTTTGAAGCCACTGACTTTTGGACCGTCATTTCAAATGACTGTTCTGAACCGTCATTTCAAATGACTGTTTTGAACCATCATTTCAAATGACTATTCTGAACCGTCATTTCAAATAACTGTCCTGAACCTTCATTTTTTACTGTTCTGAACCTTCATTTTTTATGCCTCTGGTTTTTGGACCTTCATTTCCGTCTTGGGGTATTTTTGTCCGTGAATTATTGTAAAGCCTCTTATATAAGGCTATTCTTAATGTAATGACAAAAAAGTTGATGATGAAATGAAAATTTGATAACACTTGTGTGTGTTGTTGAGAGAGTTCTCTCAAATATCATCCTTTATCCAAGTTAAGCCAAGACTTGGTGGTGGTTAATTCAAGTTGGTGGACATTGTCCTTTAGGCTTGAATCCCATTGGCATCCATTATATTATCTTGTAAGTTATTTATCTTGTTGTTGATTTAATTACTGTTGGTTGTGCTTGTTGGAGGAGAAGTTTGTGTTATTAATGTTGTTGTGTTGAAGGAAGTTGTAGTTAAGTTGAAAGGTATGTTTAGGGGTTGATTTAGGGTAGAAAATGGTGTGTTTAAGAGGGATGAACAGTAATCCCGAAATCCAATTTTGAGCCCTTGAAAAATCACTCCAAATTTGTGTTTTAGGCATCCGAAAATGGATCAGCACAAATAGTCCAAAAATCTCCCACTTAGCCTAAAGCCAATTACCATAGTATCTAATACCTGATCTATGTACATGTTGCTCATGTTTCTACTGAGATAGCGTCTTCGTTAACGGATTAGCAACGTTCTCATCTGATGACACTCTCTGAACCTGACATCACCTCTATGAAGAATCTCTCTGATAAGGTGATATCATCTCAAGATATGTTTGGATCTTTGATGAGACCTTGGTTCCTTTGCTTGAGCTATGGCCCTATTATTGTCATAATACAGTGCAATGGGCTCTACTGTAGAAGGAACTATGCCAAGTCCTATAAGAAACTTGCGAATCCAAACAACTTCTTTTGCTGCTTCAGCTACTGCTATGTACTTAGCTTCTGTTGTCGAGTCGGCTACAGTGTCTTGCTTGAAGCTTTTCCAGCTAATTGCACCATTATTTAAATAGAACACATATCCTGACTGAGATCGATAATTGTCTTTGTTAGAATGGAAACTTGCATCCGTGAAACCATTCACGACTAATTCCCCATCTCCATATATCAAGAACACATCCTTAGTTCTTTTTAAATACTTTAGGATGTTCTTAATAGCAATCCGGTGTGCTTTACCTAGATCGGCTTGATATCTACTACACATGGTCAAAGCATAAGTAATATCAGGCTGCGTACATATCGTGGTATACATGATTGAGCCGACAGCGGAAGCATATGGAATCCAGTCCATCCTATCTTTCTCTTCTTTCGTTTTAGGAGAAAATTTCTTAGAAAGAGAGATGCCACGTGACATTGGAATGAGTCCCCTCTTTAACCCTTCCATGCTGAATCTTTTCAGCATTTTGTCAATGCATGTGCTTTGGGAAAGCCCTAATAGCCTTTTATATCTATCCCGGTAGATCTTTATTCCTAGAATATAGGCTGCTTCTCCCAAATCTTTTATGGATAATTTCACTGAGAGCCAAGTCTTGATAGATTTCAACATAGGAATATCATTGCCTATTAATAATATGTCATCGACATATAAGACTATAAAAGTCAGTGCGCTCCTACTAACCTTTTTGTATACACATGAATCATCTTCGTTTTGAATGAAGTCAAACTCCTTTATAATTTCATCAAAACGTTGATTCCATGACCTGGAAGCTTGCTTTAATCCATATATGGATCTCTGTAGTTTGTAAACCTTGTTTGCATACTCCGGACTGATAAAACCATCAGGCTGTGTCATATAAACATCCTCCAAGAGGTTCCTGTTAAGGAATGCAGTTTTAACATCCATTTGCCATATCTCGTAATCATGATATGCAGCAATAGCAAGTAGAATCCGAATGGATTTTATCATGGCAACTGGCAAAAATGTTTCATCAAAGTCAATTCCTTGTCTTTGACGACATCATTTTGCCATAAGCCTAGCTTTGTACGTCTGTAAGTTACTGTCCATATCCGTCTTCCTCTTGAAGACCCATTTACACCCAATAGGCTTTATGCCTTCTGGTGCCAACCAATGTCCAAACTTGGTTGGCGTCAATGGAATCCATCTTGGATCTCATGGCCTCGAGCCATTTTCCAGAATCGATATCCAATGCCGATTCTTCAAATGTGGTCGGCTCGTCATCCTCAATAAGGTTGATATCTATATAAGGAGAAATGAGATAACCATATCTCTCAAGTTTGCAATGAATCTTACCCGAGCTACGTGGTTCTTGTGTAACAGGTTGTGGGATAGTCACATCATTGTGTGACTCCACGGGTTTCGAGAGGGTAGTGCCTTCATCAGTCTTGCTCTGATTTTTATCGAGCTCAACTTTTCTTCCACTAGTCATTGCAGTTATAAATTCTTTCTCTAAGAAGACTGAGTAACAAATACTTTGTTCTCTTGTGGATGATAAAAGTAATACCCTTTAGTTTCCTTCGGGTTTCCAACGAATAAAAACTTTTCAGATTTGGGTTAGAGCTTGGAGCTATTCAATCTCTTTACATAAGCCTCATAGTCCTAAATCTTCAGGAATGAGAAACCCAGTTTCTTTCCTATCCATATTTCATATGGTGTCTGTCTAACAGACTTTGACAGAATCCTGTTTAAAACAATTATCGCACTTTCTATGGCATATCCCAAAAAAGAGATCGGGAGCTTGGTACGACTCATTATGGATTGAATCATATCCAATAATGTTTGATTTCTCCGTTCGAACATACCGTTCAACTAAGGTGTTAAGGGAGGAGTCCATTGTGAAATTATGCCACTATCTTTCAAGTAGTCTAGAAACTTATTACTTAAGTATTCACCTCCACGGTTCGACTGGAGTGTTTTAATACTCTTGTCGGTTTGTTTTTCAACTTCATGTCTAAACTCCTTGAACTTGTCAAAAGCTTCAGACTTGTGTTTCATAAGAAACACGTANACCATAATAGGATTTATCATCCGTAAAGGTTATGAAGTATTCATATCCATCACGTGCGTGCGTGGACATGAGCCTACAGACATCACTGTGCATTAGGCCTAAAACATCGATGGCACGTTCCCTTTTTCTTGAAAATAGTGATTTGAGTATCTTGCCTAATAAACATGACTCACAGACGTCATATAAATTTAAATCAAATCCATCCAAGTACCTATTCTTTAAAAGAGTAGATATGCGAGTCTTGTTAATGTGGCTAAGACTACAATGCCATAAATAAGTTTCATTCATTTCACTTATTTTTAGTCGTTTGTTTGTTACATTGCAAATGGGAGAATCAGTATTTAGAATATACAAACCATTATTTATTTCAGCTGTACAATATAATACATCATTTTTATATACATAACACTCAGTGTTCTTGAATACAAAAGTAAACCCACAACGGGCCAAACATGATACAAAAATAATATTCTTAGTCAAACTAGGTACATGGTAGCACTCGGCTAGTTCTAATACAAGCCCTGTGGACAAAGACAAAATATAAGTGCCTATAGCTAAAATGGCCACCCGAGACCCGTTTCTAACTCGTAGGTCGATCCTCCTGCTATAATCCTTCTATACACCTGGAGGCCTTGCACATCCGTACGAATATGAGTACCACATCAAGGTATTAAATATCCAAGATAAATGACTAAACTGTGATAGGTTTATCTTAATAACAAACGTACCTGAAGCTGGTGCCTTGCTTTGCCTCTTATTCTTCAAATCGGCCTTGTATTTTTTGCAGTCACGTTTCCAGTGACATTTCTTACCACAATACAAGCACATGTCCTGAGAATGATCAGCTACCTTAGATCCAATCTTTAGCATAGCCATTACTCCCTGAGCTTTCCAGATTTCCTTGGAAGGTCCAGAAAGGAAATTTTTCTTCTTCCCTTTCTTGGAGGACTCCGTAACATGCACCTCGCGCTTCCTCCCTTTATTGATCTCAGGTTCAGCATCATCATCAACTCTCCAAGAGTTTTCTCCTTGTTCAGCATGTTATAGTTCATTACGAATCCACCGTAGCTGTTAAGGAGTGACTATAAAATGAGATCAATGTACAATTCGGCATCCATGATAAGTTTAGAGCTGATAGCCTATCAATGCAAGCTATCATGTCCGAAACATGTTTCTCCACGGAAACACCTTCCTACATATGGCTCTTATAAAGCTTCTTCGAGATTTCATACCACTCAGCTCGAAGACTGGATGCGTGCAAATCCTCTAACCTTGCCATCATGTTATAGGCTATGTAGCCTTTGTTTTGATGGCGGAAGGTAGGATTCATGCCAACCAACATGATACATTGAGCCCGTATGTTGTCATCATGGTGTTTTCTCCAAGATTCCCATATCATATCATCCCGAGAAGGTTCACGTGAGATAGAAGTATCAAGCACGTATAGTAGCTTCTCCTGACCTAGGACAATTCGTAGGTTCATGTCCCAATCCAAAAAGTTTGTGCCATTAAAGACGTTATCTCCCTTAATGATCGAACGAATAGATATGTTCCCAGTCATACCTAACCAGTCTAACTGGGTTTTAACATAAAACCATAAAACGTGTTAGTAAAATAAATGAGCATATAATACATAAAATAAAATCAAAACAAAATTATAAATTTCAATGTTATCTTCCACTATTTTTCTCAAGCCTCTAACCCTCTATAGAGTACTTGAAAAACCTAGTTTCCTAGTGGGTTAGGACCCCATTAAATAAAGTACAGCCTGGGCTTTGGTACAACAGATTGTACAAAGTTTAATTAGGTAGGTCTCCCAGACCAATTGCATCCAATGCAACTCCTAACAAAATTGGGTCGACTCCTAGGTTGTGACATCTAATGTTACTCTTAATATTTCCTCTAAATCCATCTAGGCCTTGGCTTTGACACAACAAGCCTAATGATTTAGTTAAGCATAATCCATCGACTAGGGTAAGCTTTATGGACCACATCTTAGAACGGAAGTGACCTTGACTTTGGCCAACGAGTCACAACTGTCCTAGACATGTGACATGTAACAAAGCTTCCATGATTTACCCTTCCCGCGAACAAGGGTGATCTTAACTTTGGCTAACAAGTCACAATCGATCTTGGACTCGAAATAAACCACTCAATAGAAGGAAATCACGCTTGATATTTATCGAGGGAGTTTTTCTTATAACGTAGAATAATAAATCCAACTTATTATCTTCGATACTATATAATAATAAATCCAATTTATTATTTTTGTTAGGTCTCATCAGCATACACCCTTAAACATGCATACTACAAAACATGCATTCTAAGGCATAAAATAAAATCACATCGGTAACTGTTATGGATACTTACAAATTATTCTTAGAACAAATTATCCTTCGGTAAGGTTTCTATCTAAGAAATTCTAACCTAGTTTATATTACACATATCAAGAAACCTCGTTTTACATACGAGGGGAGTGAGATGAGAAAAGAATTATAATGAGATAGAATAAAGAGGCAGGACGCGCAGGTCTTGTTAATACAAATAAAAGGGTAAACTAGTATCTATTTCCGATTACCATAACATCAATCCAATTGATAAACAAGTGAGATGGCATCAAGCAAGCATGGTATCAACCAAATCCAATTTTATTAATCTTAATTAGTGACCATCCAAGGATCAAACAAATCACTTTTGGAAGTGATATAAAAAACTTTTGGATATAGTTAATTCAATTAACCATTCTTACTTACACTAAATATTGTTAAGCTACATAAATCCAATCCAATCGAATTTTGTACTCAACACACATACATTAAATCTACATCCACCAATTTGTTTAGACAAATCAAACGAAATCAAATTCCGTTTTGATTTTCATGAAATCGGTTAAGGCCCATAGTGGCCCAAATTCATTTCATAATTTTAATTTACCAAATTAATCAACTTTGCGCCTATTTTCAATTATAAATACTCAAGCTCATTAAACTTTTCAATCATAGATGAACAGTACTTAAAAATTAAACTATTTAGGCTTTATTACTATACAAGCCCATTAAGAGATTTTAAACACTATTCAAGCCCATATTTTTAAGTTAAAACTTTTTGGGCTTTATAAAGGTTTCAAAAAACATTTGGGCTTAGTAATACACTAGGCCCATAAACTAATTTCAATTTTCAAAAACATTACAAATTAAAAGCTTTTGGGCTTACAATTCCAAATATGGCCCATTTTGCATAACAAATCAAAATAAAGTCCATTAATAAACTTGGTGGGCTTTCAAATTCTAAATTGACCCATTAGCATTTTTAACACCCAAATATACCATAAAGTCCATCAAACACCCAATGCTCGATGGCTAAGGCCCAATGGGCTTGTAAAACACGCAAATGATCCATAACCTTTCCTAAGCTCAATTAGGTCCAACCCAATTGGCTTTAAGCCAAGCTTGTTCAATTAGTGTTAATTAGGCCAATTAGTTTTAATTAATTGTAATTAGCAGCTAATTACACATTGATTAAACTACTTGGATTATTAAAATACTAATTACACAATTAGGCTTAATTAAGTGTAATTACATATACTAATTATTTTCAAAATTCTAAATTTACATAATTAGCATACATGTCATGTAATTAAGCATGATACACATGAATCAAACTCATACATCATGCTACATTCATTCGATCATGGCACATACATGGGTACATACATGTATACTCATCCAATTAGTCATGCATATCATGTCTACACATCATCCATGTATCATTCCATCCATCATCCATCTTGCATACATGCATTTCACATCCAATTCATCATGCACATCATGCCATCATGTCATCCACCATCCAAATACACATAAAACCACATGCATGCATATACATACACATACATGTAAATTTAGGTAAGACATGTTATACATCAAAATCATGCTTTTCAAACTAATTGAACATACATAACAATCAACAAGCCATCAATTTCACATATCAAGCATTGAAACATAAAAGCCCTAACCTTAATCATGCAAAACACCTAATTTTGCTTACTAACAAGCGTTAGTCTGAAATGCTCTAATAACATTGTTGGATTCCTGCACAAGGATCATGCAATTACTACTATTTAATCAAGATTGGTGGTGGAAATACTCACATAACTCCAAGCTATGTGATTTTGAAACTTTCACCACAATTCCACCAAAATCCAAGCTTTTGGCCAACCTCCCTTTTGTTGAATTAATCTTCTAATGGTTAAGTACTGATTAGCACTTAAAAGTGTATGTTTATTAAAAGTTTAAATCATTGTTTTTACACTTTAAGTGCTATTAATGTGAGC
>JANLJB010005455.1:0-11223 GCA_026212285.1 Bursera cuneata
TTTAAATCTTCAAAGTCCATTTACCAAATTATTTGGAAAAATGCAAATGATCAAAAATTAATAATATTTGGTTCTCTTTGGTATCCTTGGTTTCAACCATACTCACTAAATAAATTGGAAACAATCTAGACGGTGTGTTTTCTTTGGCTATTCAAGTAAACACAATGCAGTCAAATGGTTTGATCCAATTGTACTAGAGATATGCCTTAAGAAATATTTATGTAAATGTAAATAGTTATGACATAAGTAAAAGTTATTTTATGAACCATTGTCTTATCTCATTTCTCTTTTATTGCGTCGATGATCAAGGACTAAAGCTACTTTAATGATAAAGTTTTTGTTTATATGAAGTAATCATATATGGAAGATATAAAACTTTATCATAGCTCGAATCAAGTTCATAACCTATAAACAGAGTTGGACTATTTATTTGGATAAAGTTGTTGTGTCATTTACCTCTGTTGGGATGATGACTTGACGCTTATTTTTTGTAAGTATACAAAATCATATCTCTAATAAAGCAGTGATGCTGAAGTATCGTCCCACAGAGATTGGCTGACTAATTACTAAATTAATCTGAATTGTAAACTATTTAAACACTAATAAAATCAGATTAAGGACTAAATTATAAAGCTTACAATTAATTAAAACACTTGGAAACTTCTTATGAAATCAAGTGATGGCATAGCATAGTCACGAAGCGATCTGCTGACCGATTGATTAGGAACAGTGGAGTTATTGTCACGTTCCATTATTACTGCTAAAAGTGCTTTTTCTCTTTCTTTCGCTTCACGTGCCAATTTCCTGAAATGCTTTGCTGTGCGCTCTATTTCCAGATCGTAAACTAAGTGATTTTCCTCTTGCATAAACTACCTGAAATAAAGAAAATTATACCAAACTGTAAAAACTACATTAAACTGAAAAATAAAATAAAAGAAAGTCTAAACCAGTTAAATTCAGTTTTCTTCAATATTAATCACAATCAATTTTCGACAACGACGCCAAAAACTTGATGCTTATTTTCTTTAAGTATACAGAATCGTATCTTGTAATATAGCAGTGATGCTGAAGTATCGTCCCACAGAGATTGGTTGACTAATTACTAAATTAAACTGAACTGTAAACTATTTAGGCACTAATAAAATCAGATTAAGGACTAAATTATAAAGCTTAAAATTAATTAAAACACTTGTAAACTTCTTATGAAAAAGGAGTTAGGACTATGATTTCACCATCGCCATTTGAATAAATTCCATGAAAACGACTTCTGCTAAATACTTTAATGGTTATGAAAGCGGTAACTCCTAGTATAATTTATCCTCCTCTCTCGAGCTCAGATAAATTTATTTGCCCTAAGTTATCTATAAGTCTCTCTCGAGCACCTTAGACCCACTTAAAAATTCTAATCCAAAATTATCTCTAATTAAATCAAGAACAAGCAAATTCTATTATCCCATGAATTACCCTGTGATTGCTACACAACCTATACATATATCTCTCAATCATACATGCAAATTATGGTAAAAAAATATATTTCAATTGTCATATAATATCTCTCAATATAGCAAACAACTAAAATCAGTCATCTAGTGGCCAGGTATATGAAAGTATTAAGATCAATATTCAAATACTCAAAATCATTAAAAAACTCCAAACATAATTTATTGAACAAATGAATTATTCATTGGTTAGGTTATATCGTAGTCCCAACAAAAGTATTTAGTTCATGCTAAACTGAAAGTAAACAAAGGAAGAATTAAAATTTAATGTTGATGGAGACATAAAATTTAGTCTGAGAGTCAATAGTCTGAAGAAAATCTCTCAATCTTTCTTCTCTGCAATAGTCTCTGCAATTCTGTTTCTCCCCTTCCGTCTCTCCCTTTTCTCTTCTTTTAAATCTATTTATATATGCCTCCGCCACGTTGCCCTCATAAATAGAATAAAAAGAGGAAAATAAAATACGAAACGACGCCTAGGGGCGGAATGGAATGGAATGGAACGACGCCGAAGCGTAAGACGGCACCGAGGCATGAAATGAACCTGCGCCGAGGTGCGAAACTGCGTCTAGGTGTGACATGGCGCCTAGGCGTGGAATGCAGTTTTGAACAAAATCTTCTCTCTTCAACTCCAAGCAATCTAAAACAGAATAAAACACAATAAAATAAAATCAAACTAAAATTAACAATAATTAAACAAAAATCCTAAGAGAAGTAACAAGAACATTAACAAAGAAGATATTTAAATAAGAGATAAGAACACTTATCATGACTCTCAAATCATTAAAATAGAGACTTTGAGGTAAAGACACTTGTATATTATGAATACAATAAAAAAGGGCATGTGAAGTTTATAGTTCAATATAAATATCATGACTAAAACACAAACTACACACCAGAGCAATTTGGACACACCTACCTTATTCCTGAGTGGGTAGTATACCTTTGATTTGCAAGTTAAAATCTTTGATTAAAATAAAAAGTGAGACATTTAGTATAAAGGTATTGACTTTGGCTAGTTGGGATTATAAGATATGTAAGACATAGAACACTATTTCATATATATATAATTTATAAGTTCGTAAAGTTTAAGTGACATTGCCTTGAGGGTTTATAAGGTCTTGAATGATAAATCTTGATTGCTTGATGTAATGCTTTCTTTACCCAAAATATTTGTTTCGGGCACTCCCAGATGATTTATTTCAAGAAAAATACCCAATTCCATTTCCCTACTGGTTTTTGTCATGGTGGGCTTATTTTGAGCGAAGCCACCAAATTCTTGTGTCTCCAATTCTTGATGGCTTTAAAGTCTTTCGATCAAAATAGCAACCAATCTCTTCAAAAATCTTGTTCCAAGCTCTTTGTTGTTTTTCTCCAAGTTTGCTCTAGCTTGGATTTGGGCATGAGATTATGCTTTTATTTCTAGCAAACATATTCCCTGTTTAGCTAGAAAATCCAAAACAAAGTGGTGAGCAAAATTCAATACTAATCATGCCATCAAAGAAAATGTTTTAAAATTGTTAACAGTTAATCAACCTAAAAATGCTCTACCAATTGACGTTCAGAAACTGCCCATTTTCTCAGAACAAAATCCCTAACTGCCTCTGAGTTAGTGGGAGTTAAGTTTATGAAGAATTAAAGGTAAAAATGCAAATCATCATGAGCCACCTTCCGGATGAAGAAAACGAGGTGGCAACTCTGCTCCATCAAGCCAATCGAGAAATGAATCCTTTGAAAATCTGGCCTGGAGTACTGAAGATGTTCCTATGAGCACTATGAAAGTATTTGCTGATCCAGCCCACCAAATTCCATCAAGTATTTTTAAAGCAAATTGAAGTGTCGACCCAAAAAAAAAGTTATGAGAAGTTTCAGTCAAAATCCATTTGAAGATTCATCTACAAAGGCTACCGCCACACAGTAATGATTTGCCTGCAAAAAATTCAGCCAAATATTAATGTTTCGACAGTCAAACAGTGCAGAATCTTCTTGAAAACATTCGAAATTTAAGCAAAATAATTGCCCCTTGTTTGTCCTTTGTAATAATTTTGTCGAAATTTGAATCTCTTTCAAATTAATATATACATGTTGTATGCCATGTAAGGAAGCAAGCTTAAGAATCCCCGGTTTCAGAGCTTCCCTCTTGTGTTCTACGAGTTGTAAGTCTTTTAATTTTCAATAAAATTTTAATCATTCAATTCCTCTGTTAAGATTTATTTTCGCCTGATATCTTCTCAATTGTTTGAGTTTGGTTTTATTCTTTCAATTGTTTATCATTTTGGTTGTTTGGATCTACACTATCATTTATATCTCTGCTTGCATGTTTGGTCCCCCTCAGGGTTAAGATATTTTAATTTAAAAAACTATATTTAAATTTATGATGATTCAACTCGTCTAATCAATTATTGAAATTTAAAAGTCAAAAATTATATTTAATAATATCAAACTCATCAACCATTAAATTTAGATATGTAAAATTAATAACTATAAATTTACGTTTAGTTTTAAATTAAAATATCTCAAATAAGATGCTTGGATAATTGCTGAGGGCCTTAAAGGGTCCCAAATTATTTTAAGGCCCCTAAAACTTATTTTTCTAAGATACTATAATTTTGAAGGCCCTAAAATTATTATGAATTATCTTTCTAATTTCAAATATATATATAAAACTTTATTTAATTTAATTAAAATACAAAGTCAACCTATTCCCTCAAATATCAATTATTTTTCATTAACTGTATATATTAAAAATTAAATATGATAAAATCATTTTAAAGTTGATTTTCTATTTCCTAGTCTAGATAAAATTTCATTTTGATTTCCAATGATATCTCTTATATTATAAATGGCTCACGCTATTGTAACTTAAAATTTTGACATTATTTAATAGTCATTTATTTTTTTAATCTAATAGTAGAAATAGTTGCTTAGTTGACATGGAAGAAACTACTTTTAACTTCTCTTTTCAACCCAAAGATTGTAATAAAACAAAAATTCAGAAGTGTTTATATTAAGTGAAAAAATTAAGTTACAATAGCCTAACCCATTATAAATAATGTTTGATATCTGAAAATTTAAGTGTTAGTATAAAAATTGAAACCTAGGTGAATTTAAATTTAACTAATTTATTTTAACTTTATTACACTAAACTCTATCATATAATGTCCAATTTCACTAACAAAGGTTATTCGTGTTTTATTTATTGCATTTTTTTTAGTTGATTAATTTTGAACTTTATAAGTCTTTAATTAAAAAAATATGATTATGAATATAAAAAAGTTAAGAAAAAAAGATTTGAAAAATTAGTTGAATCCCACAAAATGTTTTTTATTAAATTGTCTAAACAGAAAAATTAAAAAGATGTCAATGACAATATAGTAATTGATCAAATAATAACAATAGAATCAATAGATGAAACTTTTTAAAATAATAAATTAAATAGATATCAATGAATATGTAATATCTCTCATTCTCTCTAATAAAGAAATTTAAGGTCTTAAAAAAACTTGTTCATAATATTTATATTAAATATGAAAGATGTACTTTATAAATTTTGCTTAGACCCCCAGATAAAGGTGAGCGTGAGCTGGCACAATTTGAGATTTTAACTAGTTTCAATCTTTTGATCTCTATTAAATATTAAAAATAACAAATCATATGAACTTAAAGTTTTATAACAAATCTTTTTTATATAGATATAAAGCAAGTATTTTATTTGTTGACAAATAATTAGATTAATTGAGATTGACTTAACAAGAAACAGGTTTCAGTGACATGTCAGATTAATCCAAAAAAAAATAGCCAACTTCAACAAAAATATGAACTCCCGTCTCCCTCCAAACCTCTTCTCCTTCATAACATTTTTTACAGGGTTTAACTTAACAAAAATTCAACTTTGAATGTTAACGTGATATATTGTATCATTATGTTATTAATTATGCAAAAATCTAATCCTGGTTTGAGTGGGAATGGATCTTTACTTTTGGACTCCCATTTCCTCCAAAAATTATCTTTCTTACATCCAATTAATTAATAGGTGACTTTGAACTTGCAAAACTCCTCAACATGGATGAACTTTCTTCCTTAGTAGATGGTCCTATTTCTTTTTGATATTCATTTCAGTGCCTGCATTTAATCTTCTTCAATGTAGTTCATCTGATTTCATTCTTATGTCACAAAATGGTGTGGGAGATGGTTACTTGGTATTTATATGTTTATTAAACATCTATGTCTTCCAAGTGACATCGATCATTGGTGCAGTACAAGAAATTTAAGCTTTTACAGCACTATTTTACAGTGTTTAAAAAAAATGTTGTAAAAAGTTTTTTTTTCAATATCGACATATCGTTTTACATCGTTAAACACTATCAACATTTTTTTGTATAAATTTTGCTATGTTTTTCAAATGCTGTAAATTTCAAAAACTTTACAACACTCCAAAAACACTGTTAAGAACACAAAATATCAACTTTTACAACGTTTTATAAACGCTGTAAATTATTAACATTATACAGCACTCAGCAAACGTTGTAAAATGAGTCATATTTAACAAGTCCCACTTGCATATCGTTTTTGCCTGACCTAAACCTACGAAAATGACTTCACCATAGCTGTGACTAAGGCTGAGTTCCTTCACCCTATTTAGCTCTTACCTTCTATTTTACTTCAATTAGTGCCAATCTTCCTTGTCCATCAGTGCCGATCTTTTGCTGGAATCGTATGTCCAAATCGTCCCTCTTTCGATTTTGACTTCATTAAGGTAAAGTAAATCAATCAATTTCATCTCCATGTGATTTTTTAAATATTCTTCAAAGTTGTTGAGCTTTCGTTCTTGCAAATACAAGGTTGTCTGTGATTTTGTAGTTTGTTTGCTTGATTTAGCATCAATAAGATAGGGTTTGGTATAAATGTTTATTTTTTCCCTTAAATTTGACGTTTCTGAATTCTCCCACGAAATAGTAAGTATTATTTAGTTTTTTTTGTTATTATTTTTCGTAGATGCAGAAATTTTTTTTCAGAAAATGGATTAAGTATCTGGGAAAAGGCTGAGGGTTCACTTGTAGTTGTGAAAAGATTGAAAGAAGAGCATATGCCTGGGTGGGAGTGGCAGTTTCAAACATAGATAGCGATAATCAGTATGACTGCACATCGTAATCTCCTTCGATTACACGACTATTGTATGACATCAACTGAACGACTGCTTGTTTATCCTTATATGCCAAATGGAAGTGTGACATCATGCTTAAGAGGTATCTTATGTGTGCATGTTGTATATTTACCAATGAATTGTATTTTAGACTGTTGTCAAATTTTATTAATTAATCTTGTAGAACGACCTCAATCACAACTTTCCCTTGATTGGCTGGCAAGGAAATAGATAGCAATTGGATCTGCTAGGGGTCTTTCATATTTGAAGGATTATTGCATTCCAAAAATTATTCACCATGATCTAGAACCAGGGGCAGAAGTTGATGACTGCGGAGGAGGGAGATCAACTTCCAATGAACCAAATTTTTACGACGTCGATCTGATCGATTCCGGCATCGGATGGAGAAACAGAGACCGGATCTGGAACCAGGGGCCTAAGACGCTTCTATTGCCATTAGCTATGACGACTAACTCGTTAGGAAGACGAACGGGCACGGCAGCAGTGATTTCAGGTGAACAGAGGTGTTTCTGTAGCTTTTTCAACTTTTTGGACCACTATATTATTTATATAGACTTTGGGATTCGAGGGTCCAAGTACAAATTCTCAAACCTTCAACATTAACGAATCTTGTTCTGACATTTCAACATCTCAATGCCAACACACCCTCATCTAATCCATACTCACATGATCCTCAAAATATGAACATCGAGCAGTAAAGACGAAAAATCCATTTACCCACATCAAATTATTTTTAGTCCCAAATCCAGAAAATTCTCAAATTCATCTTTATTATACAAATACATATGCACATGATGTCATAACGTACGTGCCATCCAATATGCATCAAAAACAAAAAATTTTTAGATTTTATGTTTTGAAATCTTTCACTTACACCCCCAGAATACTGTTTCAAAAATCCGGATTAGCACAGAAAGACTCTGGGAACTGCGAATCGCTTACGAGGTAGGGATTTCTCCTCTCTACTCTTCTATTTCATTTTAATCTGCATGCGAATTTAATAATGATTGTGGCTTAGAAAATAGAGTATGTATATGAATAGTGAATGGGTTAGTATGTGTACATGTTGATTGGGGTGCTATATGCACGTATATTGATTTATAGAAAAAGTGGAAGTGGAATGTGAACGTGTTCATGTAATTGGGCATCCGACATGTTTCCGGTATGCATTGTGGACACCATGTGTTATGGTGCGTGATAGGACGATAAGGGTATGGGCAGTACATATGTGAACGTGTGGGATGGGATGTGTGAGACATAGATAATATGTGTGAGAGATTTTGTGTGATGAGATGGATAGACATGCAATGTGGTGAGTTAGTTATATGTGATATATGATTGGTTTTGATGAGAAAAGTGGTATTGGAAGGTATGATTATAAAATCTGATATGTCAGTGGTAATGTAGTGGGAGAATTTTGTATATTGGATAGTGTTAAGCCTTAGGTGGCTAGTTATTCTGGGACCCAAGGAAAACACTCCTGATATGATGATAGTGCAAGTTAAGCTTCCTTTGATGGGTTATGCTAATTGAAGAGACATAAGTTGGGCAGCCATGTTTCATTGGAGACTTGTCTTTATTTTTATGTGATACTCAAGTAAGTTGTTAACTTAGTCATGGGCATAGATTTTGGATTGAATTTCCTTTATGGATTGAGATTAATTTAAGTGCAAATTAAGCTTCCTTTGATGGGTCATGCTAATTGTAGGGATAGAAGTATAATTCGTAGGGATAGAAGTATAGCTCTTAATTAAGTCATATGTAATTGGACACTTGTCTTTCTTTTTATTTGATACTCAAGTAAGTTGTTACCTGAGTCATGGGCATAGCTTTTGGATTGAATTTCCTTTCTGGATTGAGCTTAATTTAAGTGCAAGCTAAGCTTCTTTTAATGGATCATGTTAATTATAGGGAAAAAAGTGTGGTTCTTAATTAAGCCATGTGTCGTTGGACACTTTTCTTGTCTTTATTTTTATGTGATAATCAAGTAAGTTGTTAATTGAGTTATGGGCATGGATTTTGGAGCAAATTCCCTTCTGGATTGAGCTCGTGAGCTTAATAATGTAAGCCTTGTAAAAATAGTGCTTCTAATTTCCCCACAAGAAGCTAAAGATCCCCTTATTTTTTATTTTTTTTATAATTACAAATTTATCCTTATATCAAAACCTAAAATCTTTAGAGTAAGAAGATGTAGTTTTTTTTTTTTTTTTTCAAATAAATAAAATCATCAAATTCAAAGATAAAAAAAAAGAANTAATAATATTTATTTTTTTTTTTTTTTTTTTCAAATAAATAAAATCATCAAATTCAAAGATAAAAAAAAAAGAAAATCTAAGTTTTACAAGATAAAATTATAAATCCTACCAATAATGAAGTAAAGAAAAAAGATCATGAAATAAATTTTAAGTTATCATTGAATTTGATTGATATACAAAGGCACTTGTCACCATTATTGCAAATCAAAATTTGGCGACCATGCTTCCATGTTAATCAGTAGAATATTAGTGAAAAAAAAAAAAACAATTGAATAAACGGGATGGAACAAAAATAAAGAAAAAAAATACTTTAATACAAGAGATTTTGGAATTGATAAAAAGATGAATTCTTCTTAATCATTAATTGCTTTATCTTCTCTTCTCTTTCTCTATAAATTTGTCTCTTGCATCCTTTTAGAAAATTATCTATATTTTTGGAATATGAGGGGTGTCATAAGAAAACAAGCTACTTTTAACAGAGGTTTCTTTAGTCTAATAGTGGGGCAAGTAGCATTACTTTGACAAAAAAAAAAAAAAAAAACTTGATGTTTCCTAGGCTTAATAGCCCCATCGGGCCTTCATACGAGCTGATATTTTGTATAAACAAAAAATATCTTATATCAAATTTGCTACTATTGAACTTAAAAAGAGATCCTTTAACCAATAAAAAAGCTCAAACAAATACATTTTTAGGAGGCTTTTATTTTTTATCTGAAATATGAATAGGTCTAGATGTAACTTAAATCTGTCTCAATATAAATATTTTAATGATACGTTTGCTTTTTTTTTTTTTAAGGTCTAATAATAAGTCTTAAGTTATTTTGTATCCAAATAAAAATGTCTTATATCAAATTTGTTACTATTGAACTTAAAAAGAGCTCCTTTAACCAATAAAAAAGCTCAAACAAATAGATTTTTAAGAGGCTTTTATTTTTTTTTATCTAAAATATGAATAGGTCTAAATTTAACTGAAATCTGTCTGAATATAAATATTTTAATGCTATGTTTGTTTTTTTAAGGTCTAATAATAAGTCTTAAGTTATTTGTTTTTATTAAAGAAAAACATGTGAAAATTACAAATTATTATATATATTATATAATTTACATATTAGCAAAACATTTTCATATAATCAATTAAAAATAAATAAATACAACAGTGTCACAAAAAAATTATATTTTTAATTTGTTTATCTTATAAATTATGTGAATAAATTAAAATTTAGATATATTTAAAATAATTAATTATGTAATTTCATGGTTTTGAATTAATATTTAAAKAATTAGTGTAAGAATAAGATAGTTAAGAAGCAACATAATTGGGTATTTTGGAGAAATAAATCAAAGAAACTATTAAGACTTTTTCGTATTCGTGTGAAACCACTCAACCTCTCAGCGTACTCCTTGGATAATTCTAAACCAATATCATAACGAAATCTTAGGATGAAATATGGCCCTATCATATGTCTATATAAATATATAACACCTTCAATACGTTCTTCTCATCGTAAAAAACATGAGTTCTTTCAACAATAATTTCCTTCTGCTTATGTTGCTCATAACAATTGTGCTACCTATAGCATTCGGACGTAAGAAAGATTCTGTCAGAATCATCAATGGATTAGAAAATGGTATGCATCTTACTGTTCAATGTAAATCAAAAGATGATACGCTTGAGAAACGTGTGCTTCCTCCTAACGGAGAGTACGCCTTCTCATTCAATCCCGAACAATGGGGCAAAGCATTAACCGCGCACTTTCGATTTTTTCCGGAGGGGTGGGGGAGAACGTTATTCTCTTGCACTTTCGCTTGGAAAAACGAAGTCCATCAATTCAATATCTGGGAAGACAAAAGAGACTTGCATCGTTGCTCTGAGTGTGCATGGATTATCAAGTCAGGTGGCCCCTGTTACTATCCAAATATGGAAGCATGCTTTGGTTGGAAAAAATAATAAAGATTAATCTAGGATATAATAAAGGTTTTCAAGAAGGAGTATGGTTTTGAATCATTTTAGTTTCAATAGTTGAAGTAAATAAAGGTCACAAAATGCTATGCGCTTTTGGAATTTTACTATATAAATATTTGCTACGTTGCATAATGTTTCGTGGCAGTTTATTGTAGGAGAAGATATTGATATTGATCTCCATATATAGCCACTTTATTAAATGAGGATTAGATTATTTTTATTGATATGTACTTCTTGTTATAGTATTATACATTCTCTTTATTAATGTTATTGAAGAATGTTTGTATCATGTCTTAATAAACAAATTTAAAAATAATCTAATTGTTGAAGTGTTTGGATGATTAT
>JANLJB010005457.1:0-10674 GCA_026212285.1 Bursera cuneata
ATACTTGGACTCACCGAGGACTATATTATTTAAGACTACCTACACTTGGGTAACACTTTCTAAGATGTAGCAAGCATCAAAGGTTATTGTCTTTCAACTTTTAATATGTCATTATCGTTTAGGACTTTCTTATATTCTATTCTTTTAATTTTATTTTCTTTCTCTGTTTATCTCTTTCAATTTGTAAAAAGGTTAATATTCTTGACTATCTTAGGTTTTGGATTTATTTCACTCACGGATATCTTTTTTCATTTTTTTTCAACGTTATCCCTATGTTTCTGAAAATCAATCAACAATCACCCATCCTTCTGATATAGAATCTGGCAGTCAAGCATTACTTTAATTTATATCCGTTCATACTCTACTTGCCTTACTACCCTTAACCGTAGGTTAAAAAAACATGGGCTTGTATAAAATAAACATAAGATAGAGGTGAAGCAGTTTTCCATCATAAGTTGGTTGATTGGACCAGTAAGCCTTTATATTCTTGTCTTTAGTGTTTATGGGATACAAACAAGATTTCCATCATCTAGTATCATGTCGATATCGTCCAGTTGAATGGTTAGTTTTAGATACACTAGAAAAAGTCACGCCCTGTATAGGGAAATTATAAGAAATAACCCTAACTATGGGGGGTTTTGGAAAAAAATCAAGTATCAATTTTTTATGATTTTCCTAACATGTTTCATATGTGTTAATTGTTTTACCATTTCCCTCCCTCTCTCAACCCATTCATAACCAAACCACTTCCCACTCTCTCTCTAATAGTCTTCTTCTTCATTTCAAAATCTCTCTCTCTCAACTCCTTCAAAATCTCTAAACTCTCTATCACACACAAGCATCCGACGAATAATTATTTTTCTTTTTTTAAAGAAATGTGACTTGAGTTGTTTGGATATTTTTGTTTTTTGAAGAAATGTGTTTGTTTGTTTGAAAGAAATGTGGAATGAGTGTTGTTAATATTTGAGATTTGAAATAGGTAGATATTTGGAGACGGCAGAGATTTTGGTTGAGATGATTAATTGGAGTTGTAGAGTAGTTTTAGATGATTTTGGAGGGTTTGGAGTGTTGAAAAGTTGCCCGAAACCGGCTGAAGAACTTGTCAAAAAAAAATAAAAAATTCAACTGTTATTAGGACTGCCAAACCTAGCAGGCTAGCAGTCCTAACGGTAGTTGGCTTTTATTTTCCATCATTTTTTTTTTTTTGTAGATAATTGCATGTTTCACATTTTTTTTATACAGATTGTGACACAATCTTTCAACTAATTTTATTGAGTCAGTGCATTATCAATAAAATTTAGTGTTTGTAGTTATGTTTTTCAAAATATAAAATAATAATGTAATCTCAATCCATTTAAATATTTTCAATAATGGACACAATAAAGATATTATAATTAAATTCTCCTTCATTAGCAATTCATGATTTACAGTAATAGTATTAGAAAAAAAAAAAAAAAAGCCAATACAAATAACATTAAATCTAAATATATCATAATGAAGAACTTGATAATTCATAATTTTAACAAAGAATGTAAACCTTAACAAGTACATAATATAGTCATAACATATTTCAGGTTGAATATATTTTTAAGGTAGAAGTAAATCTCTAACAAGTGTATTATACTTGTAACATGTTAAATAATATAGGGATAAAATATAATTCGATATAACATAATTCAATTATATAGATGATTATAATATTATTTTTTAAATATTCAACATCACTTGTAACATAAAAGGTAAAATTGTTTATTGGACAGTGGATATAGCTGTAAATAATATTTTATTAAGTTCAATGTCATATGGTCCCGGTAGACTGCAGTTGGGACTGCGAGACCCGGCGGGCTGGCCATTCGAATCGTCGACCAAGTGGGCTGGAGGTTTGGACCACCAACTTGCCCAATCCGGCGGTCCTAATGACAGTATTTTAGTCATTTTTCTAGTTTCTAGCAACTTTTCAACACTCCAAACTCTCCAAAATCAACCAAATTCATCTAAAACTGCTCGATAGCTCCGATCATCCCAACCAAAATCTCTATCCTTTCTAAATCTCTTCCAATTTCAAATCTCAAATCTAAACAAAACTTATTTCTTTCAAACAAACAACACTCATTTCACATTTCTTTCAAACAAACAAACTAACATCTATTCCACGTAACACCGGCCATTCCACATTTCTTTCAAACAAGCAAACATATTTCTTCAAAACTCACATTTCTTTCAAACAGCAAATACCAATTTCGCCTGACGTTTGTGTGTAATATAAGAGAGAGAGTGAGGACTGGCTTAGTTACGAATAGGTTGAGAAAGGGCGGGGAGGGCTAAAACTGTCAACACATATGAAACATGTTGAAAAAATTATTGCAATTTGATACTTGGTCAATTTTAAACCCCTCATAGTTAGGATAATTTTTTATAAAATTCCCCCTTGTATATCGACTTTAGCCGCTCTCAGGTTTTCTCCTCGCCACCCTCGACTCCCCAGTTTAGACGCATCAAAACTCGGTTTTTTTCACTCTTTCACCACCCGATTCCAAGCAACTCAGCTTCCTTTCTTGCAAAAACCAGAACCCATCTCGGCTTTCTTGTTTTTCTTCATCGAAATTAGACAATTCCCATTTTTCCTCTCCTATTGGAGATGACGCACGGAATGAGTCAGTTCTTCATCTCTCAGGCAGATTGCATAGAGGCAACTCAGCAGAAAAATATATCTTTTTTTTTTTAGTTGCTTTGTTTTGGGGTCTTCTGATTAATGTGGATTTATGGTGAATTGGGAGTTATGGAGAATTAGGTTGTGAGTAATGGGTTGTTTAGTTGGTAGGAAAATAGAGAAAAAGATGGAAATTTTGAGCTTTTTTTTTTTTTTTTTTTTTTTTAATAATTTAGATTATTNTGCTTTTTTTTTTTTTTTTTTTTTTTGAATAATTTCGATTCTTCACAACGTAATAGAGCAAAAAAAAAATGTTAATGAAATGGAAAGTTGTAGAATTGGGAACTCATTGTTGGCAGAATTAATTAGTGTTTACCTTGGAAAATTTGCAAATAATAACCATTTCTTTAATGCACGTGAACTTTTAATCGGTTATCTCTTAATATAGATAAGAGTTCCAAAGATTGTTTCTAGCAGAATAAGAAAGATCTTTTGATATTGAAGAAGAAACGTGAGAGATATGAAGGAGAGAGAAAGTGGGGGTTGATTTTTAATTAGGGTTGACTTCTTTCTTATCTAAGTCGGGTTACTCGGCTGCTGCTTCGACACAAGAAACTGCTAAAGACCTTTAATAGTTATCTCATTTATAAAACATTTATAAAAGAAATTATCACTTCTTTCTCTCTCTAAAATTTTGCATGTAATATTCAAATACCCACCTTTAATTAATTTTGCTTCTTTTCCTTTCAAAGTTGATGTATTTAATCTGTAAATTACCATAATGAGAGTTAATTAAAAGAGAATTACAGTACTTTTTATAATGAGTAATTATCATTGACCACCCCTACCTTTTCTCCTTTTTTCACTTATATGGGACGTTTGCCATTTTTCTCTTCTCTCATCCTTAAGTTTTGAAAAAATTTCTTCTCAAATCCTCTAGTTAAAAATTCTGTTAGTTAACATCTATTTACCTCTATATTTTAATAAATTTACCATTTTATCTTTACTAACATATATAAAAAAAAAAACTTAATTTTTAAAAGAACATATTAAATTAAATGATCAAATTACCTTAACACATATTAACACATATTAAAACATATTAAAATTATTTTTTATGGACAATATTAACATATATTCGTATTTATTTCAAGAGTAATTTGATCATTTAACTTAATATTNNNATTGAAAAATTAGTTATTTTTTATATGTTAGTAAGGGTAAAATGATAAATTTATTGAAATATGGAGGTTAATAGGTGTTAATTAACGAAATTTTTAACTGGATGACTTGAGAAGAGATTTTTTCAAAACTTAAGGATGAGAGAAGAGAAAAATGGCAAACGTCCCATATGAGTGAAAAAGTGGAAAAAGATAGGGGTGGTCAATGATAATTACTCTTTTTATAATCATAAAAAGTTAGAATTTCTCAAGTTTCATCATTAGGATTTTATAACGATATTTTAATCTAATTACTCAATTGTTTTATCTCCAATTTTACTAAGAAAATCAAAATAATAATGAACAACTTCATCCTTTTCCCAATTTAAGCGCTCTAACACATATGTAATTACCATCAACCATTTTATTGTTCAGACTGGATGATGTGTTAAATTTACTTTTCAATTGCAACCAAAACGAATACATTTTTATTAATTTAATTAAGCTCTCTTTCAGACTCCCGTAACTTTAGAATTGTTGCGGAGTCACGTGCTATTTTCAAAGAGTTGTCATTACTAATTTACTAGTAAATTACATTTTGAAAGAGCTAATTTCTTGCCAAAAGATCTTCAAATTTAATTCATGATCTTAGAATTACAATTATAGTACCTACACATCTGCTAGTACAACCACCTTAGGCTTTTACCATTTATGAAATCATTTTATTGATCATCAAAACTCCTTGTAAAACCACTCTATGGCGCATGTTATTTGTTTATATTAGGCTATTCCCCACAATAATTAAGGTAATCTTTATACGGTTCTTTTTGCTTATTTCTTTTAAAAAAAAAAAAAAAACTCTCATTTCTGGGTACAAAAGAACGTACAATAAGATATCGAAGAACAACTCATAGTACAAAGCAATAAGAATCTGGAACACAATCCAGTACAAAGAAATTTAAAAAAAAATAAAAAATAAAAAGATGAGGAAAATGCATGAAAGGAACCAATGCTTTCTCACTATAGCCAAACGAAAATAAGAAATAAAAAATAAAGAACACTACTTGGATATGTAAATATAATATCTAAAGCAAACAATTGAAAGCCTCAGATAGTCTAAAATAACATAATTAAGAGGCCTTATACGTGGAAGTGCATGTTAGTGTCGCACCATGCACACAAATTCTACAATAGGATCACAGGTTCAAGGGCTTTTGGTGGAGGGAGGTGGGGAGAGGAATGGGATAGAGGGAATAGTAGTTGGGATTGTAGGAATTGATGGCATGCTTGGAAGAGGTGGCAAAGTGACCTTTGGGAGAGTAGGAATGGTAGGAATACTAGGAAGCGGTGGCAATGTAGGTTTAGGCAAAGATGGTTGAGTGGTGGGCAATGTTGGCAACGTAGGCTGCGGCAGCGTCGGAATTGCAGGTAAAGGTGGCAATGACGGTTTAGGCAAATTTGGCAACGAAGGCAAGGGTGGCATTTGCAATAGATGACGAGCTGCTAGCCCAACATCCATGGACGAAATTGTCAAAGCCAGGAAAAAAGCGAAGAAGAAGCACTTATTAGAGGCCATTGTTAGAACGTTTTGTCAGTGTTTGAAGAGATGAAACAAAAAGAAAATGTAAGATCTTCGAGTGGTGAAACCAAGGACTTGTGGTCGGTTTTTATAGTTAGAAACGTATCGAGACATCAACCACGCATGCATCATGTACACATGGTTTGGACAAAACTTCCTAATCATTTTCAGTTTGATCTTCTTAGTTCACCACCTAATCCATCTGCCATACAAGATTGTCAAATTAATGTAGTTGCGGTTGGTTAGTTCGATCAGATTCATGAGTCAAAGAGGACTAGAGTACAAAAATCAGTTTTTTGCCTTCTGTACGCTATGACTTGTCACCAAGATTGCTCCAAATTCCAATCATTGCTTCTTGTTTGTTCTGTTTATTGTTTATAAGTTATCATACTTTTTCTAAATTTTTATATTAAAACTCTCCTAAATGATGTGATATTACTATATCATTTCTTGTATTATCTCATGAATCATATAATAAATGACATTTCACATATATAACACGTGATGAGTTCTAGGATATGTTTTTTTTTTAAAATATCATTATTCATTGTAGATATACATAGACATCTTGGGCTCGGTTGGTTGAGCTACTGTATAAAGGTTGTCCTGCAATCCATGTATTAGTTGTAGCAAACTCGCAACCTAATGTATGAATATTTTAAATATTATTAATCTATTTATTTGTCAGCTGAAATAATTAATTAATACTTTCGCCTTTCTTTTAGTGTTTCTTTTCTTGCATTGAAAGAGTTTTAACTAGACAGAATTTGTGTGAACAATCCAGCTACAAAATTTTTCTCGAATGGACTAAAATAATTATTTAAGTATTAACATTTTTTTGTGGATTTTTGATGATATAAGAAGAAAATTTTTATTATCGAAATTAAAAAATCTAGAGTATAATGAGTTCTATTATTGAAAATATCTATTTTATTTTGACAAGTTGGGGATATTAAAACAGAGAATACATATGATTTACTCGTAAGTTATTTAATTCTGTTAAAGAGATGTAGAAATGTATAATCCAAATAAATTTAAGTAATCTTTTTATTTTGCATCTCCTATGTGGTATATATCGTTGGAAAAGTAGATTACGAGCTTCAAATAAAACTTTCTTTATATAGCTGATGTCGAATTTTTCAACTTTTGATGTCTTAATTGATTGGAATCGAAGAAGCAAGAGGCAGAGTAACAAGAAATAAGGACCAGAAAAAGAAACCATAATATATATTGATTGATATACATGCTAGAGAAACATAATATCAAGGACCATATAATAAAATGAACATCACACATCTCTATATAATATCAGATAAATTACAACCTCGGGTAGCAGCACTTCGAAAACATAAAAGTATACAAATCATATCGAGACGAAAAGAAATTAAGAGTCAAAATATAAACGAAACGAGTTTAGTACCCGACGAAACTTCACCAGGTATGCATGTGGAAATCAATTGGTGTAACCTGGAACTACCTAGGACGTATGTAAATATGCTACTTGTTGGTTACAAACATCCCACAATATAAAATGAGTTTTCTCAAATATTGTTTTAGCTCTAAGTTAATATCTCAAAGTTAAGTCCCCTAACAAGAGGTGCGGAGAGTGTGGGTGTAATTTATATAGTAGTAATTCTTTGTCTCTGACCATCCGTGGTCTCTCTCTGGCTTTTGAGTAAAACAATTGACAAAAAAAGCTTGGAGATGATCAGTTATAGCATAGCAATCAATTGAAGAGGATGCAAGTGCACTCGGTTTCATGTTCTGTGGGCTTTTATAGATGTGGGAAGTGGAGAATAGTGCGAGAACTTAATCCTTTTGTTGGTGAGAAACTTGTGTCTTGTAGTAGTTCAACCTCTCACCTGCTCGCGAGGCTTCCATATATATCATGGAAAGTTATTATATATATTATCATCTATATGGAAGATTAAATTGCTGAATCTCATGAAGGACATAACTTCTAGTCTGCCTAGTGAAGTGAGAAATGTACGAGGTGTCAAAAGATGACAAGGGTGGTCTAACGGAAGCAAGCTAATTAAAATTTTCTTCGGTTGTCACCTAAACATAAAACATGTATAAAACATTATGGTTTATCAACTTGCTAGGTTATCTGATTCTTAACTAATTATTGTTTTTCTTTTGGTACAATTAAATATATAAATTAAACTCATCAATGCTTAAAAGTCCTGGCTTCAAGCCCTAGATCACCGTGTTGAATGTGTCCATAGAATAAATTATAAGAGTAAAATACATGTGTGCTAATAAAAATATGTTCATGGGTAAGAGACTTGAAATTGAAGAACAAGAATATGATAAAGCTTGACGGCAGTTAATTGTTCAGTAAGATAATTACTCAAAATGAAATTCCAAATACAGCATCAAAGGTTATTGTCTTTCAACTTTTAAGAGGTCATTAATCATTATGGTTTAGGACTTTCTTATATTCTATTCTTTTAATTTTATTCCTCTTTTTCTCTTTGTAAATTAAAACGGGTTAATATCATTAACTCTGCCTCTAAATTTTGGGTTCATTTCATTCGCAGGTATCTTTTGTCATTTTTTTCAGCATCATCCGTATACTTATTATTTTAGTCGGAAATCTATCAATGACCGCCCTTTCTTTACAGAATATCTGATTATTTTGCATTACTTATTTCATATATATCGTCGGCTTCAAAACTTTCTTTACATAGCACATGTCGAGTTTTTCAAATGTAGATGTTTTTTATTTTTTTCTTTTTTTCTTTTTTTTATTCAAGGTTCTAGAAATAAGAAGTAAAGAGGTAGAGTAACATGAAATTAAGGACCGCAAAAAGCACCATAATAAATATTGAATAATATATATGCCTGAGCAACATAAAATCAAGGACCATTTAATAAAATTAAAATCACACATCTCTGTATAATATCAGATAAACCACAACTAACACTCCCAATGGAGCCAACCTCGGGTAGCAACACTTATAAAACATAAACGACACAGATTTAGTATAACATTTGCCAAGCAGCAGCCGAAATTTCACCGTATCTATGCATGTGGAAGTCCATTGATGTAAACCTGGAACTAGCTAGGCAGCATGTAAATATGTTAACTCATGGATGAGTGGTTGAGTGAGTAGGGAAGTCCTTTGGAAGACTTGGAATGGAGGGTAATGTGGGCTTAGGAAGGTCAGGCAAATGAGGAATAGTTGGCAACTCAGGCAGTTTGGGCAGTTCAGGCTTTGGAAGCTCAGGGAACTCGGGTTTCGGGAATTCGGGTACGTTTGGCAGATCAACTTTAGGCAATGGTGGCAGCTCAGGCAATTCAGGCTTAGGTATCTCTGGCACTGTTGCCTCTAGAAGATGGCGAGCGCTAACCATTGACGACAAAGCAAGTACTAGAAGTGGTAGGATAAATGATGGAATACGGAGATAGGCCATGATTGGAACTTCTGAAAAAAAAAGCTTGAAGATGATCAGTTATAGTATAGCAATCAATTGAAGAGGATCCAAGTATGTTTGTGGATTAGGCTTCATGTTTTATGGGCTTTTATAGATGTGGGAAGTGGAGAATAGGGGGACTATTTAATCTTTTGGTTGGTGAGAAACTTGTGTTTGTAGTAGTTCAACCTCTCACCTGCGCGCAATGCTTCCATATATATCGTGGCAATTTATTATATTATCTTCTACGTATCGAAGGTTAAATTCCTGAATCTTAAGGACGTGACTTCTTTGCCAATTGAAATAAGAAACATACGAGGTGTCAAAAGATGACATGGGTGGAATAATGGAAGCTAGCTAATTAAAAATTGCTTTTGTTTTCACCTAAACATGAAAAGTGTAGGCTTAGGCAAAGATGGTTGAGTGGTAGGCTGTGGTATCCAGCTACATTGGCTAAGGCCCAACTTAGAAATAACCCAGCCCATCAACCCTTTCTAGCAAGTGAGAAGGGAAAAAAAAAAAATAAGTGGCTTTGACGAGAAGAGAGAAAGGAAGAAGAAAAGCTAAGAAAAAATACGTTAATTTCTAGCTTTAAGATGTTTTATTAAAGTTTATGCGAGTTGGAAATTCAAAGGCCTCGTTAGCTATGTAACCGGATGCCAACAAATTCCCAAAGGTCGCAATTTTAATATTTAAGCATGTTGGACATATATGAATGTAATTTTTTATATATTAAAGGATTTTGTTGACTTTTCGTTACGTGATAACTCGGTTCCGAACCTCTTAGAGAAAGTAGAAGCCACAAAAACTTGATTACCAAGAATGGTGAGTGGAAAAATCTTGTTTTACAAATTAGAAATATGTTGTATATGTTATTTCTATTCAAAACTTAGAAATGCTTAGCAAATTTATTCGTAGTCAAGTCAAGAAGCTAGACTACTTTTTAATTAAATTATGTTTAGTTAGCTTTGTTTAGAAACGTTAAGATTCTTTTTTGTTTCCTAAAGTATTTCTGAAACGAGTTATATTTATAATTAGTAAGTTTTATAAATTAATACTTTTATCAAATATTCTCTTTAAAGAGATTTCATCAGAAAATGTCTTTAAATCCTTTTATGTCACTCGTTGAGTTTTATATTCACCCCTTCCTTTTTTAAACCGTTTCTCTCCCAGGAGATTATATGGTTTAATCAGTTCACACTTAACAGCTTGAGGTTGGTGACATGATGTTGCTCAAGATAATTTTTGCATTTTGTTAATATTTTATTCCTCTGTTGGAAGTTGCATTAAAAGCTATTAAAATCCTTATTTATCATACATTTGTAATTACATTTCTCTTCATGTTTTTCACTTACAAGTTCTAGATAAATTTAAAGAAATTGTTGTTGGAGGACCATGAGGTCCCTAAAAGAGTTTGGTTGATGGAATAATATTTTTTGAAGTGTAAAAATTGTATTTTGTTGGGATGGTTTGTTTCAAAATACAGAGGAGACTCTACTGAAATTTTCTTAAATTTCTTTTCAGTGATTTTTTGTTTCTTATAAATTTTTATATATTTATTTCCTATACGAGATTTAGAAAAATGAGAAATTTAAGAGTTAGTTCTTAGCCCTAACTTCAGGCAAAATTCACCAGGCTTTTGGGGGTAGGTAATGTTCATTTTGTATTAGAGCATTGTTTTTAAGATTTTATAGATTCATTATATCTTTTTTCATGCATGAAGTTTTGTGGCACTTAAAAGTTAGAATTTCATTTTGTAGGCATCATCATGAGTCAACGTATAGGCAAACCTCGTGCTACATCTTAGAAAGTGTTACCCAAGTGTAGGTAGTCTTAATTATAGTCCTCGGTGAGTCCAAGTATCG
>JANLJB010005459.1:0-10459 GCA_026212285.1 Bursera cuneata
CAGGATCAAGTTCCCAATAGCCATTTGCAGACGCACAGAGAGAGAGAGAGAGAGAGAGAGAGGTGGTGAGAGTGGGAGGAGCTTGAGATTGGAAAATAAAGATTAAAGGGTCACATGGGATGGTGGTGGGGCATGGTCTGATGGCCTAAATTATGAGCTCCTGGCATGGAAATGCATCACATAGGTTGATTTAATAAAATGGATGAGTAGTAAATCAAGTCTCGATTGAATGATTATTCATGAATATGAAGACAAAAGAGTAAATTGTGCTTCACAACTCATCATCATGTTGTCCCATATTGATATGATGAGTTGAGGTGAGTATTAAAGCTCTCATGTGAGGCATAATCCAAAACATGGGTGGTAATAGACTTTTGTTTGACACAGAATTTAGATGGTTACTCTTTGGTCCGCACTATGAAGATTAAATTTTTTTATGAGCAAAACCGTGGACAGCTAAATATTCCATGCTGATGTTGGAAACCAATTCTTTTAGGTTCATGATTTCAAATTTTAGCCCCACCAATCTCGCCACCAAACACGGGTTGAACATATATATTTTCACCTTCAACTTTTTTGGGCAAGTTTCTTTGTTATTGTTGTCTTGAAAATGGATCAAAGGACACAAAACGGTGAAGTTTGAAAACCATGCATGTATTCTTGCTAATCCAAAACCAAAAGTAGTTGAATATCAGGATGGCCTGTATTAATACGGTAGAAATGGAGGCATTTCAGGGGTAAGAAGTGGGACATAGAATCCTACTTGATCGATACATTAATGGCTAAGAGACGTCTGATGTTGTTGAGCCAACAATTTTCACTTCTTTGATCAATTTTTGAGGTTCTTATTATCAGTGCCCGAAGGTCCAAAGTGATCTGAATCATCTATGAATTTAGAATTTTTAAATAAATATATAGATTAAGTTTCGGTGGGTGGAACCCTGCAAGCAAGAATCAATGGCTTGCATGTTTTTGTGTCGACAAAAAAATAAAGCCATTGATGGAGGGCACTCCAGGGCCCCCAAGGGATGCCAACTGCAAGTCATCTTATACACAGTAGAAAGAGTACCTGACAAACTAACGCAAATTAAGGGTTTCAAAGAGAATTCCTTGCCCTGTGCTTATATCAAACTTAATGGTAAGTACTACAATGAAAAGGTATTTTTATTTATTAAAAAAAAAAAAAAACCTGAAAATCTCATCACTTCTTCGTATTCCGTAAAGGGCTTATACCATGTGCCTGCTGAGCTATAATTTAAAATAAAAATAAAAAATAGGAACCAATATTCTAGCAAATCCTTCTAAAGATAATTGAAGAACTTTAGGAGAAAAAAAAAAAGGAATTATGAGGAACAGACCGGAGATGACAACACTGTATCGTTTTCTCAAATATTTTTGCAAAAAAATAGATGAGATGAAAAAACATAAAAATTCTGTCTTGGCATAATTACTGAAAGGATAGCCACCATTATAATCCCAACAATAAGCACTGTCAATGCTAGCAGAAGCACGAATATATATGCGGCCTTCCCCCAAAAAGAAAAAGAAAAAAAAAAGAATATTGCAAATACATTATCCAGCTGCTTGAGTGAAAGACATGGTAGGATTAGGAACAAAGACAACTAAAATAGGCTGCAAATATATTAGTTTTAATACAATACTTATAGCCACTGTGGATTCATGTAATTCATGAAAGGAAACAAGGAAAAAGGCTATCTATCTACATGCCTCAAATCAAATGGCCCTGAAGCAAAAGAGAATGATCAGAGACTTATTGCTAAAGGTGAAACAAAATGTAATTAAGAAGCAATCGACAAAAGATGATCATGGAGAAAACCATCATCGAAGTTCAGAGAATAACTGTGGATATCATAGCTATACCGTATACTGATCCTTTGCCAACCCAGAGCTTGCTTCCACATCGACTTCAATTTCCAGAACCCCCTAAAAGCATATAATTTATGGTGACAACCAGTCGGTACTCTTTTCTGAACACTGATAAGTGTGACTGCAGACTCTCTGTTTGCCATTTTCTTCCCCCATATAAAGAACTGAATCCTCTTCAAGCTCTGTATTTTAAAAGTCTTCATTGCAAGCTTCCCATGTAGCATTAATTGTATAGAAAGAATACCCAAGAGAGAGTTTACATAACAAGAAGCAAGAAAAGCACCGTGAGAAATATAGTTTAAAGAAAATATAAAGACATGCTTTCAAGAATCAATTCCCACTAGCATGCGTCATTGTCAATGATATTAGATTTCACTTCACTATTTGCACGAGGTAAATTCCCAAATTCCTCACATTATTATCAAGGACCCTTCAACTTTGCCATCAGTAACCAGTCATACGTGTCACAACTAGAAGCAGATTGAAGACTTGCCGCTAGAGGTGCACTGTCATTAGTGGCAACACAGCACTTTTTAGATGGGCTAATCTAGCAAAAAGTTGCTAGTGTTTATCGTCTATGATTTTCCTTGTGTTTTACTCTGCATTGAACCTTCCCAGGAGGCATCTATCATTATGAAGAAAAGTTGGATGAGTGATGAATTCTCTTGCGTATAAGTTAGCACCGTCCATACCTAAATGAGTGAGAATGACATGATTAATCACATTCATCTAGCTTTTTCGCCCAAAGTTTGACAACACTTGATACAGAAATGGCCCACAAGGATAAGAAAAGGGTAAAAGGAAAATATATATATATGTGGGGCAGAGAATCTGATTAATAAAGTAAAGTTTGATCACTCTTCATCCAAGCAAGATTGGTATACAATGATTTCATATTCCATCGGATAAGAGCTTTAGCCTTTTATGTTGCCAATTTATATTTTATTCTCCAGATTATTCCATGCTCTTTATCTCATCATCTATAATCAATGATTTGCTATCCCATGGTTTTTGCTCAATATAAAATATAGGTATTTTGGAATGTACATATATACAGCAATTGATGCTTGTACAATGATATCATATTTCTAACTAATAATACAGTTCCTATTAGAATGCATTAATTTTCAGTAGATTAGACCATGCCTCACAAATATACATTTGAGCTCCAGTATTATCATATCATAACACATGACGGGAATTACTACATTTAAACACTCTTAGGTTCCTCCACAAAAACATGCTGTAAATTTTTTTTTTAAGGGCTGAAATCCAAATTGAGAACAATGTTAAAACCTTAAAAATATTTGCTGACAAAACATCAGCCCCGAGGCTACAAAAATAACTACTCATAGAAACAATTAAAGAAACCACACGATAGAAAGCAGCAGTTATTTGGCAATGCTTGTGAAAAGAGGTTCTTACTGAAGACTTGAGGGTAACGCTCAACGGTCAAGCAATACTAGCACCACACTTTAGATGAGACCACAACAATGAAACATGTAAAGCAACCAGATTCGCTCAGCAAGCTCACCTGGAAATCATTAAAGGTTATATTCTAAGATTTCAGCAGAATTTCTATAAGTAATCTTTCCTAGACAAACATGGATAAGCGCAATTCATAAAATTTAGGCACAATGAGGAAAATTCTAATAAGACATGCAAAAGTATTAGTATGTTAGCATCAATAGGAAACAAATTTCCATATGTTCCTCTGTTTGTGTTTAATCATGCATGCAGAGCTTGTTTGCATCTAGGAGTTCAATCAAGCATTGGAACCTCAGGTATCAAACAGATCAATGTTCGTTNCCAGGTTTCTACATTCCATAGCACAATGTTGTGAACCAAAATACTTTTTTCTATACCCCTAAAACTGTTAAGCATCAAGAGAATTGCTATCATTTTACCCCCTGTGTAATTTGAGCATTTTCCCCTTGTTCATCATCCAAGGCTTAACTGACTAGAGGAGAATAAAGTTATATTCCGTACAACTTACGTTACAGTGACTTCATCTGAGCCTAGTTATCATGCACACACAAAAGCAATGCTATATCTATACATACATGTAAGAAATGTATAAGGCTGGCAATTATCAAGAGATGCAATTATAACTGAAGCAGTTGGGCAACAAGTTTTCAGTTCNATACAAGAAGAAATAAGTGTCCTGCCTGCAACAATTGTTATTTTAAATCTTTAAGTCTCTTCTCAACCTAAACCTAAAGTCATCAACATAACAGTAAATCATAAGTTGCTTTGGTGATCATATAATCAATATAAAAGATACAAAAATTAATATGCATGTGAACTAGTGCAGATAAAAGAGGGGAAGGTATTTGAGGGCTAACAATCTTTGTGCTCCTTCCCGTCCTGAGTACAACTGCAGCATCTGCTAACAAGATAATTGTTAACTGCACTAGTAACAAAAATATGATCCAAGAAAAATAAATGATTTTGAAAGAAGGGATAGTAATACTAACAAACCTCATTGTTAAATTATCTCCTTTGAATTGTGTCCCTATTTCACTCAAATACCATCTAAACAATGGTGACCTGCATCATCAATTTACCATCTTCAATTGCCATACGTGCAAATTAGAATGACTAAAATGTCTAATTAGAACTAATTCATCACCCAGGACACAATGATGACAAATTTTTTCTTCCTCTTCTTTTTGTGTATGAGTGTGCTTGTATGGTGCTTTTGTGAGGTGCAGCAGTTAGCAAAATCTCATGATAAAGAGTACTCATTTTTTTCCTATGTGAACAAAATGAACTGATTTGAAGTCTGACGTATTCAGAAACAAATAAGAATCATAACATTACCAGGAAGGAATGGAAACTGCTATGAGGGCAGGTGGTACTTTCCACAGCTGATGAAGCTGACCACTTAAAGATTCAATCAGATGCTCGAGAATGGAAGTTTCCTATTTCAAACCAGTCAAAATCGATCATAGATAGTAAAATAAACAAGAATAGCATATACAAGCAACAAAGGATGAGCTAAAGGCTGGATGTAGTTTGTTGCATTTAAAAATAAATAAAGAGATACATGATTAGAAGGATGTGTTCAATGTGTCTAAGATGTGAACCAACTATGACTAATTCTTCCCTGGTTTGTGTTCAATCTGTCACATTTTTGCGATCCATTAGTTGGATCTTTTTGTGCGCAGCTTGTTCACTTGTATCTATTTTTCTCTTTTAATGAAAGTCTGTTTGTTTCTTCTATAAATAATAATAATAATAAATAAATAAATAATTTCTTCCATGGTTTGTGTAGCAACTGTACCATGAGCTACATTTAGACATGTCCTCATGCTCGTTGAGTTCTGAAGTGTAGAAAAGCCATAATCTACCTAAAACAATTTCCTTTGGACCTTAAATCAAGTGGAAACGGTTGAGGTGTATATGCTCAGGTCCTATGATCAAAACTTCACCCATCAAGCAAATGATGCTTTCCATACCCAATTAGAGAAAAAGATTTAAGCCAATTAATATGACATTTTATATATTAAATACTCACTAAAGCAAAATTCTCGATGGTTGATATCCGGCATACTTGTAATTTGATAAAGGGTTCATAATTGGAGGAGGCAAGCTTTGTTAAAAAGTAGAGGTGGCCCGGCTTGATGCACAGTAGCAACAACCTAGAAGTGTGGGGAGTAGGAGAGCAAGAGCAGAAGCAAAGCTGGGTTGTAGAGTCTGGGTCGTATGCATTTGGCAAAATTATTTCTAGTCCAGGGGAGTCAAGAATTCATATTCATTCAGATGAGTATTATAAAAAATATAGAGTCCAAAAACTAGTCCTTTTACATGCAATGATTATTGATGTTCAGCCACTTATGCAGCAAGCACAAAGAATGCGTCGAAGGGCATCAATACAGAAATCATAAAAGCGGCTCAGCATTTCATGAGGTAGCACTTCTCATGAGGACAGTTGCAACTTGCAACCCTCTGTCTCTCCAAGTTGACTGAAGTAGCTGATGCTACTCCTACCAGGTGATATCGGTCAGTAAAATCTTCACCAATGTTTATTCAGGTCTCAAGTAAGTATAAACTAATGAATCAGTATCGGAGAATCCTGAAAATTCATCCAATATTGTAAAACGTCTCACAAAATTATCAACAGGAACTAACAAATGAAATGTCTTTTGTGCTCTTACTTTTCATTTCTAACATAATATTAATATAAGAAAATGCATTTACTACTTTTTTTAGTTGGAAAAGATGCATGTAGCAAATTAATATGAACAAACATAAAAATACCTTTGAATTCATTAATATAGAATACCTTTAAGTTCATCTCCTCTGGAGAATGTAAGCTTATTCCCTTGCACAATTCATGATATTGCTTTGAGATGGTAAGGGAATCATAAGAAACTGACATGAAATGTTCAATCAGACAACTCCATTTGCTGGTAATGCATCCAAGTAACAAAAGCTCCTGTCTTTATGGAAGAAAATGTTAACCATATAATTTGCGCTTAAAAGGAAAATTTAAAAAAACAAAAGAATAAAAAATAAATAAATAAAAAAGAGTTTATCTTAGAGAAATTAAGATCTCTCTCGTTCTCCAAGTTCAATGGTAGGGTAAGCCCAATGGCATTTGAACCTTGACCTCACAGTTGAAACCAATGGCTCAAACCTTTAAGCCCAACCCTTGGGTTTAAAAGGCATGATCCATATACAACTAGAATTAGTATATGACTGCAGTCAATATATATGCCACCATTAACAGTAGAAACCCAAATAAAATATTAAAAGACCGGAAATAGTACATACTGAAAGTGAAACCAATTTGTGACTCCCCACTTCAACTCAAGAGCATCAAAGCCCAGAGAGTCCACCAACTCATATAAGCCTATTTTTCTAGTTTCAGTAATACACTTTGTTCATTATAATGTATTGCCTTAAAAGGGTGGTCATTCCTTTTTTCTTTTTCTTTTTGTGTGTGTTAAAGGGTTGAAATTTATGATTTCTGCCGTAAAAAGCTTCTTCTTTGTAACCATTCTTTCTTGTTAGTGCATGTCAAGTTTTATATTTAATAATCAAACATCAATCTTTTACTTGCTCTGATCTTCTGCTTTTGGTACTGGGAATTCCTCTGACGTCTTTGTTTGGGTAAATTAGATTGAAGAGGTGGCTTTGTACAAGATGTAGTCACTTTAATGCAAGATTCAATAAGTACTGCATGTAGAGCCCACTAACCTAAGCTATACCACATTCATGCCAATTTAGTTTCACAATAATAAAGTGATATGTGAATATTTTATTAGGGTGATCATATCTATACCCTGTACAAGCACAAACAAGATGCTGCACAACAAGCATAAATCATATAACCAAGTACACAGAAAATTAAAGCAAAAAGTACTGTTTACTGGGCATAATCAAGTCTTTAGAAAATAGGAAGAACTATTAAAAGAAAAAAAACCATCTCATTATATTTCAAAAAACTTACAATTACTTCAATCAAATCATCATCACTGCCTTCAGCTGAAATATGCAGCTGTTCAAATAATTGTACCCACTGACACTTGGGGGCAGAAAAGATCATGCTTGCACCTGAGACCAATCTAACAGTTCTCATATCAAGAAAATACAAGATATTTCTTGATTTCCACCGATTCCATGTCACAAGATCAACCAAGTCATCTTCACTCCTAAATGAAAACCAAACATCTTTAGTTTTGACCTTCCTGTAAAATTATGCAGGATGTTACCCTTTAACCCAGTCAACCTAACTTAAATTTCATGAAAAATCTAAAGAAAAATGCATTTATCATTTATAAAATTTTCTTCCAGAAATCCTATTATTCTTTTAGATAGTCAAGAGAATAGTGGAAGAAATATAGGGGAAAAAAAAGACGAATAACATGTCTTTTCAGTTTCAGCATTGACTAAAAGATTAATGAAACATTTTAGAGATCAGTTCTGTTATATGGTACGCCACACAATCACACTTTCAGTATGAATGAGATTCAAGTTGTAAATTCAATAAGATCATGTGGACCTGACCACAACTAACCAGCCTATTTGAAGAACTATATCTGATCATATAATTGTTCATAAGTTCAAAAGTCCCCAAAGTTACTGATGATGTATATTCTATTCCCATTTAGGCATAAGTTTGCATTCATTACAACTAAATCAATTCCTGACTACATTGTCAGAATTGCATTGCAGGAATTTGTAAGAGGTTGTAAAAAAATTTAACCGTATAGCATTCAAAACAATAAGTTCTTTTACAGCACTGATGCATCAAATGCAAAAACACACGTGAAACACTCCTAGCATCTCAAAAACTGAGTCTTCAATTTGACATTTAATAAGTCAAAGTGATTTGTGCTTAAATATTTTGTACCAATGGAAAATAGTCAACCCTAAAAGGTTTCATAAATATCATTGCCAGCGGAGAAACATCAAGAATTATGGTACATTTTTATTAAGGTAAATCTACTACATACCCCATCAGTGCTAAAGCTCTTTCAAGCTTCAAACGTTCTTCAATCAAGTCATTACCAGATTCAGTGCAACTACCCAATTTAACAGCACTAGAGAGGATATCTAATCCTGTTTCAACAGTGGATAAGCAAGACAACACCGACTGCCTCTTGAGCAAGCCTTGAACAGCAAATGTTGTAAAATCATCAGCAATAGATTTACCGATCTTCATAGTTGAAGCAATGTCTGAAGATGACATAATTGAGTCCTTCAAAGAACTCCTTGGCTCCTGAACCAAACTAAGTGATGAATCCAGAAGCGTCAACTTGTTGAGATACATATTCAGACCATCATGCCCTGTTTCTGAAAGCTCATTAAGGTCCAAATCAACCGTTGCTGTCAGGAAATCTCTGAGATGCACATCCCTCAATGGTAAAGCATGTATGAAATGTTCCGAAACAAAAGCTCTGGCTCTACTAAGTGTAGCAGATGATAGATGTGAAAGACCCTGATCATAGAAATATAAGGGAGCAAACACAAANGAACTTATCACATTTACCTGATGAATCCCACACTCAAATCAATAGTAATCAGAAAATAAAATATAAGAGACCAAAATTCACTCAAAAACCTGAGGGAATGAAGGATTCGATGTCATTTCATTTAAAGCTGCATCAAGCTCCTTCAACGATTCCAGATAAACATCTGAGGAGCTCAAGTGATTAAACACCTAAAAATCATCACCAAAAGAAATTTCAATCTTGCTAAACCAGAAAATGAAGGGATCGTTGCATACCAGTATCAGAAAAACTTAATCCAAGCATGAAATTTAAATAAAAGAATATTAGAAGGTATGAGCATGTTATGCAAATGATATATTTATACAAGCGAAAAGCCATAAGACACTCATAGTCAATAAAAAAATAACAAACATAGTTACTACTAAAACTAAAATTAAAAACCTACGATCCGGACACCATTAATGAGTAAAAGAATTTGGCCACTAGTGGAAAATTAAGTAACTAGAAAGTAAAGCATTACTTGACATATCAAGGACTCTAGATATCGACGGTAACATAAATTAACAAAAAAAAAAAAAAAAAAAGTGGTGGAGAACAAATAATATGGTTAAAATGAGAAATTGAATCAAATAAAAAAGTCAAATCTTTAATTGCAAAAACAGAAAATTTCGTNAAATAATATGGTTAAAATGAGAAATTGAATCAAATAAAAAAGTCAAATCTTTAATTGCAAAAACAGAAACTTTCGTGCATCCCAATTGCTGCTAATAAAATGCACCAAAAATTCATGAACTACAGTATGTAATCAGACAGTGAATAAAGAGAAGCAATATAATGTAAAGAGACGAAAGGTACTGTACTGAGCACTGACGTTCTCAAAAAAAAAACCCCAGTGAAGAGCTTTCTTGATATTATGGGAATCCCAGTGCGCAAGAAGACCAGAGGATTGATACCCAGATGCCAGAATCAGAATATCTACAAACCCTTTTATCAGTTTCACCATTTCTTCGAAAGATATTTCTGGATAATTCCAGCCCATTGCAACTGGGTTGCTATTGATTCAACTTAGCCAGTGTTTAGAATCTGGTCAGGGATTTCACCAGAGGACAAGACAAGACTTTTCCATTATGGGAAGCCTAACCGCTGCCGTTTTGGAATATTGTTGGTTTGGCTTTCTGTTTTCCCGCCTTCAGAATAATCATCCCATTTTGTGTTTCACACATTTTCATAATCCTCAGAAAATACTCTTAAAAATAATTCCGATTTTAAAAATTTTTGACACCACATTCCTTGAGTAGAGATCTAATTTTGACAGCTCGACGATTAACGAGTTACCAAAACACAGCAACTATTCAACAAATAAATTTTTCTTTATTTATATTCATTATAATTAAAATTATGAGCCCTTAGATTCCAAATTCTATCAACATTACCGAATCGATTGCATAGACTCTCCTACTTAACGCACACTAGCTTGAGTACATAGCCAGAAAACCATGTGTTTCAAATTCGCGATACGAATTCAATATCGACGCAAAATATGAAGCTATCATAAAAAAAGAGTTGCTACTATTGACATTTGTGAGTAGCTCAATATGATAAAACTAATA
>JANLJB010005475.1:2653-14713 GCA_026212285.1 Bursera cuneata
GTTGTGGGTCTAGGTGGGCTTGGTCATGTTGCTGTTAAATTTGCCAAAGCTTTCGGAGCAAAAGTGACCGTTATTAGTACCTCTCCAAGCAAAAAGACCGAAGCTTTGGAAAATCTTGGTGCTGACTCATTCTTGGTTAGCCGTGACCCTGACCAAATGCAGGTAATTAATCTATATCGAACACTCGCGGTGGTCCCACCTTCCTTTATAGAGAAGATGTTATTTGACCTGCAAATTTCAATCACATTCACAAGATCTCTTATTTATATTCTTAAAGAAAAGACTAGTATATTAAGTGATAGTGTTTTACATATCCTTATAAATCAAAGATTAAATGTATATTGTGTCACTAATATAGCTAAGTGGATTTAAAAAAAAAATAGTAAATTTTAACTTTTTCAGGCTGCCATGAGCACAATGGATGGCATTATAGATACAGTCTCTGCTGTTCATCCCATTTTGCCATTGCTCAGTCTGCTGAAGTCCCATGGAAAGCTGGCTATGGTTGGTGCCCCAGAAAAGCCACTTGAGTTGCCTGTCTTCCCTTTAATTTTTGGTAAGTTATTGAAACAAAGTTAATTAATTTTCTTCTTTTTTCTTTTATGAAGTTTGGTTTGAGGGCGTTTGGCTGCAAAATGAATGTATTGCGTATGTGATAACAGGAAGGAAGACAGTGGCCGGCAGTGTCATTGGAGGAATGAAAGAAACTCAAGAGATGATTGATTTTGCAGCAAAACACAACATAACAGCTGATATTGAAGTTATTTCAATGGATTATGTGAACAAAGCAATGGAGCGACTTGCTAAGAATGATGTTAGATACCGATTTGTCATAGACATTGGAAACACATTGGCCGCTACTAGCCTTTAAGTATCTTTATCCAGCTTGGTGTCCCTCGTTTAAGTTGCATGGACAGCGATGAGGGTTGTTTGATTTTCAGTACTGTGAATGGAACATTTACGTACACAACACATGTACCTGTTTTTCGTTGCATGCATGTACTGTATATATATACGGTACTACTATATGCACTGAATGAAATAATAGTTCAAGTTTTTAATACATGTATAGATCAATAGGTGCAGTCCCTCATAGCAATTATAGTAAACAATTAACTAACATGGACTAAAAGAGGAAAAATAATAATATAAACAGCTACAAAATCCTAATTAAACTGAAAAAAAACTACTATGACCAGAAAACATATATTTGACTCATAATATTTTCACAGTTTTACATCTCAGAATTATTGGTTAATTATTAAAATAGTCAAATTTTGATCCTCTGAATGAGTATTATAAGTGTTCAAAATATTCAGATAAAATAGATAAATATTTTATATTTAGATAAAAATACTATTTCTTTTAATATTTTCTTCTTAAAAGTTTGATATTGAGCGTTACATTGAACATTTTTCTACACATACTCGATAATAGTTTGTCGATATCAACTAGAGTTCGAGGCTCTTATGAGCAAAACACAAGGTCTCACGAAGGAATTTTTCCTTGTGAGTTACTTTATTACTGGATTGTAATTTGAAATTCATAAAGGGTTACAGTATTTAAACGAACAACTCTTATACAAGCTACGGGTTTGGCCTTGCTAAAAGAAGAAACTACGCACTCGATCGATGATGGAATCTAACAACCAATATCATTATGATCTACTATTTACTCATAACTCATATGCATTAGAAAAGTCATGAATTCTGACTTTGGGCTGAGGAAGATGACATGGCGGTTGGGCTTGCTGACTGAAAAGCAAGAGCAGAGCTAGAGGTGGTGCTTCTTCCCGGGTCCACTCCTGCGAAGAGAGAGAGAGTGGAGAGACAAAAACAACTTGGGAGCACTGCCCCCTTTCCATTTACCCAACAGTAAAATTCAAATGAGTTAATTTACTTACATATTCATGGGTGAGGGCAGAGACTTATCATGTGATGTTAATTTATCAAAATGTCCCTCCTATCACGCAATTACAGTAAATCATAATTGATCACACCTGATTTTAATCACACTGCTATCGATATAAACATAACAAAAATATTATATAGATACTACTAGTTGAGTTGAAGAATCAAACTATATGACTTTTTTACAGTTAGAGTTTTTCTAGACCGTTCTACAAAGCCTTTTTTTTTTCTTTTCTTTTATGAAATGGAGAACATCAAAAGATCTCACGAGGTTGCTAGCTTTTCATGGACCACATTTTCATTTTTATTGTATGCCTACAACCATTGTTAGTGATAGAGATACAGTCTTCACCAACACCTTTCGGACTACTCTATTTGAGTTGCAAGACACTCAACTATGCATGAGTTCTTCAACATATCACCCTCAATCGCATCGGAAAACTAAAGTTGTGAATCACTACCTGGAGAATTACCTTTGTCGCAGCAAAAGTGTTCGCCCAAATCAATGGTCTAATAGGTTACCTTCAGCTAATTAGTGGTTCAATGCTTTTTTCCATATAGAGTACTAAATTTAAACTTTATGAAATGTATATGGACAATCTCCAATTCTCCATCATTGTATACCCTTGGTGATTCCAGTGTTGCAGTAGTCGACCTCGCTCAACAAGCGGAATTTCATCTTATGCTTATTGACAGAAAATCTAAATAAAAAATAAAGCCAACACTTCATCAAGTTACAAGTTGATCAAAACTACTTTGAGAGATCTTTTGAGGTAGGGAATATGTTGTATCTACGCCTCCAACCGCATAGACAGGCCCTTTATATTAGGATTCAAATCGAATTCTATTAAGACTCTTAAACACTTTATGATAATCAAATGTGTTGGACAAGTTGCTTAATGTTTAAAATTGCCTCCATCTTCCAAAATTCACAAAGTTTTTTTGTTTCTTGTTTGAGAAGGAAAATTGAACGAGTTTCTACAGAACTTGAGCTACCATCAATTACTGACGAAGGGCAGATCCAATATGAACCAATTGGAATACTAGATCGTCATGTTGTTAAACGTGGTCACTATCTCAAGACCCTCCTGGTTCACTGTTCTGATTCATTCCCTAAAGATGTTACATGGGAAGACTGGGAACAACTGAATAGCAGGTTTCCTTATTTCAAACCTTGAGGACCATATTTTTTAACAGGAAGGGAATGTTTAAGTATCTTGCTAAGATAATTCAGGGAGAAAATTGTAATAATTATGGTAGAAAATTCGGGAATAAAGGGCATGTGTTGTGCATGACATTGTATCATATAATATAACATTGTATTGTATCGTATTGCACTGTATAGTGTTAAAAAAATAATACTATATGAAACTACATTACGTTTGGTGCAACAATGCATTGTATTCATTATAATAAAAATATTTTAAAAAATTATATAAAAATTAATGCTTGGGACGCTCAGATCTGGGATCAGAAATGTATCGAATCGAGACTCAAGCCCAAGGATACTCGGGGTTGGGACTTAAGTTAGGGGTGAGTGGGTCGGATCTGAACCCAAGGACACTTGGGATTGAGATCCAAGCCAAGGGTGAATGACATCTATATCCAGGTTAGGGGTGAGCAAGATCGGGATCTGGGCCCAAGGACACTCGAGGTCAGGTCTTTCGCCTGTAGGGGCAGGCATGGTTAGGTCAAATACTGTATATAATAGTCATAATATAATTTTTAAAATTTTTTTGAATAATAATGAATATAATTTTTTAAATTAGTACTATACAATCTAATCTACTGTCACTTACTAATTTTGTATAACTTAATATAATATATATGCATATGATATTTGTACTTTCTATTACTTAATAGTATGTAAAATTATAATCAAATATATGTTTTATACTATTTAGTAGAATATAAAAATTTAATATTATACAATATCGCACACCAAATGTAACCTAATAGTAGTAATTGGCTATGGTAGTTTTAGGAGATTAATGTAATTAAGGAGTCTTTTTAGGCTCTGTTTTTGTTAAGATGGGTTGCATCATTAGCTGGAAATCATCCTGCTATTATTATTGTTTCCAAAAATAAGATTCTCCCAATTTTTCTTTCTTCCAATGGAACGTGTCATCAGCAACTCAGCATATCAAAATGATTCAGCAACACTGTCAGCAGTCCAGCAAGGAAGAAACAGTTATGCAATAAGTTAGAAAGAGTTAAAGGTTCCCTAATTTATCTTAGTTACACCTAACCTACCGCCACATTACCGAAAATAACAAACTCATGAACAAGTACCAAAAAAATCATGAAAGAGCCCAAACATATATAGCATAAGCAAATTATCTGAAACAGAGAAAACATTTTTACGATGAGATAGCTTTTGCATTTTCACATCTCAACAAATATAAAATACCTCTAATATTTTGAATAATAAAATACTAAGTACTTCAATAACAAATTAATTATTCTGAATAAAATACAATCACAGTACGATACAGAGAAAGAGTTGAGAGATTCTTTTGCAATGTGTATGATAATTCTTTGTTCTTTCCTTCGACTGAGGGATGACGCTTAAAAAATGTCAAAGTAGAATAATCATAAATAAATAAGGAATCGGAGACAAGAAGAGGAGAAGAAAAGAGGAGGAAATGAGAAGAGCAATACAGAAAATAGATTTTGTGATATCAAATTCATTTACAATTTCCGGGAAATTAGTCGGGTCAATTCAATGTATAGAAAGTTCTTCGAAGTAGGATGGGAGTCAATGGTTCACCAAATATGGCAGTCAGCCCACCGCATAAAGAAAACCACTTTTTCCTTCTATAAATTCGCGCACTTAAACACATTTGCATTCACAATGACACCCAACCAATAGAGCATCAAGTATTTGCTCCACTTGTCACTCACTTTGATAGAGATTTCTTCATTTTGAGGGTTAATTACGAGAGAAGCAGAAGATTAATGGGGAAAGTATCAGAGGAAGTGCACAAGATGAAGGCCTTTGGATGGGCAGCCAAAGACACTGCTGGTGTTCTTTCTCCCTTTAGTTTCCACAGGAGGTTCTGTCTCCTCTCTTCTCTGTCCTTTTTTTTTCTTTTCATGCAGATGGATGCTGCTCTTAACTTGCTTTTAAACATTTGTTTGATTTGCAGGGCAACCGGAGAGAATGATGTGACTTTTAAAGTGCTGTACTGTGGAATATGTCATTCCGATCTTCACATGGTCAAAAATGATTGGGGCAATTCCAAGTACCCTCTAGTTCCTGGGTATGTTTTTCACAAGTCAAATCATTTACATGAGCTCTATATATATATATATATATATATTCTTCAAATCCTCTGTATTATTACTATAGGAATGACTCTGAGGAACTGTAGTCTATGGACAAATTAATGCCACTTAATCAAACTGGAAAATGCAGGCATGAGATTGTGGGTTTAGTGACAGAGGTTGGGAGCAAGGTAGAGAATTTCAAAGTTGGGGACAGAGTCGGTGTTGGGTGCATGGTGGGATCATGCCATTCATGCGACAACTGTGCCAACAATCTTGAGAATTACTGCCCCAAAACGATATTCACCTATGGTGCCACATACTACGATGGAACCATCACCTATGGAGGCTACTCTGACATTATGGTTGCAGATGAGCACTTTGTAGTCCGGATACCTGACAACTTACCCCTTGATGCGGGTGCCCCTCTCCTCTGTGCTGGTATCACAGTTTACAGTCCTTTGAGGTTCTTTGGACTTGACAAACCTGGTATGCATGTGGGTGTGGTTGGCCTGGGTGGGCTAGGCCATGTTGCAGTCAAGTTTGCAAAGGCCATGGGGGTCAAGGTGACTGTGATCAGCACCTCTCCTAACAAGAAGAAGGAAGCTATTGAACATCTTGGCGCTGACTCATTTTTGGTCAGCCGTGACCAAGACGAAATGATGGTATTTCTTCTTCGAACATGTTCAATTAATTATTCCATTAATATATTAAGTTGATCAATTTTGGTATGTTGGGATTTGTAGGGTGCCATGAGCACGATGGATGGCATCATCGATACAGTATCTGCACCTCACCCTCTCCTTCCATTGATTGGACTACTGAAATCAAATGGGAAGCTAGTTCTTTTAGGTGCACCAGAGAAGCCACTAGAGCTACCAGTTTTTCCTCTCCTCATGGGTGAGCATACGAAGTTACCAACCTTTTAAATTGCCAGAAGTTTGATGTCTCTAAATTAATCGAATTAAGAATTGTTGTGGAATATTGGCAGGGAGGAAGATAGTGGGTGGGAGTTGCATTGGAGGGATGAAGGAGACTCAAGAGATGATTAATTTTGCAGCCAAACACAACATAACAGCAGATATTGAGGTCATTCCAATGGAGTATGTGAACACTGCCATGGAGCGATTAGCAAAAGCGGATGTTAGATACCGATTTGTCATTGACATTGCCAACACCTTGAACTCTACCTCTTAATTGTTAGTACAATACAATAAGTGTTCTGTCACATAATTAAAATAAATTTTCTTGGCTTTGAATTTGATAAACAATAATGAATTGCTCCTTTTTAGAATGCTCATTGCCCAGTATCTATTTGCATCGTTTATATGAAAATACTCAATTCTTATAAAATCTTTTCTACTGTTAGTGAAGGTACGTTAGATGTAGGTACATGTGGACTTTTTGAGACAATTTTGATTGATAAAAAAAATAGATTTCCATGGTAAAGTGATGGAAGGAGATGAATTGGAATTTGTAAATGAGTTTTTATTTTTGTTTGTGGGATTTTTTTTTTTTTTTTTTACTTCATTTGTTAAAATCTTTATAATCTTTGGGATGAAAATCTTTAAAAAGGACTATTAAAAGAGTAATATGACAGAAATTTTTGATAATTTATAAAAATTAGTAGTTATTTCGACTGGTTTAAAACTTTTTATTTTATTTAGAGCCAAACTATGGTGATAAGTCCCTGGGTCAACCTGGATTCAACACAAGTTATATTATTGGGATATTTTCTCGGGCCCCTAAATAAAAGTTTTGTCCCTGCCAACATTCTATTTGAATCTAAAACTAACACAAACATTCTAAAATTGAACGTTTGTTATCAAAATTGAACTTCTGTTATTTTTTCGTTAACAGAAAAAATTATATACACAGCCCCTAGAAATGCACAAAACCTGTTATTTCCTTATTTTAATGACTTTCAACTTTTCTTTGAATAATATATTAAATACTTTTAACATTTGCAAAAGCTACTAAACTAAATTACCTTTTAAAAAAAATTGACTCTAGAATAGTTATTTTTGATATTACATATGCAACTGTGCAACTAGATATACAGACAATATGCATAGGATTTGGTACCTTAGTAGAGTTTTTGAATCCTGGTTAGAGGAAAAAAAAAGAGAAAATTCACAAATTAAAAAGACCAAAAAGGGAAAATTCGAAGCTGATATTGGGCAGGGGCCGCGCGAACGCAGGCCCCCGCTACCACAAATTATGACGTAGGCTCTGCCACTTGGGCAGACCTTAGACTGATGCACCTCCCAAGTGCAATGGAGGCCACCAACCTAGGCCATGGGCCTGCTTGATCACCCATTGACCCCGTCCAGGTAAGTATGTTCTAACGTTGGGCTCAACTCCTTATTTGTAATCGTACACTGTTCCTTTCCGTTTTGTATCTTGAACGATGTGGGATGCGCGAAAGTTCTCTTGTCATGTGTAGTGCGGTTAAGAAATTCCACTGTTGTTGACTTCTCGAGCAAAGACTGGACGCACAATGAGTATCCCCTTGCCATCTGCACAATCATGCTCAACATTAAACATGGAGAAATTTTACTTGAGTAGCAAAATTTTCCCAATTAAATGATCTAACAAAAATTATTAGATCAAAATACAATAAAGTAATATCTAATATAATTCATAGATTACCAACGTGTACTCTTTTATGGCCACATGCAGAGCAGCAGAGGAGTTGATTCAACACTTTCTTCCTCAAATTCTATCAACCAACCAAATAAACAAGTTAATATAGATGATGCACCAAGCATAAATATTTAATCAAAGTTTGTTAAAACCGATGATTCTACTAATGTATTACATTCATTTTGAATCTTTACATATATATATAGTCTTACCGGGTGCATATGAAAGTAAGTTTTTTGGGTTTGTGTAGATTTATATTCAAGCGGGATGTTGGTGAACAAAATTTTTTTGGGAAGCCGAGAGAAATATCCCTTATATTATGTGTAATATATATTAAAATTTATTTTTTCTAATATTTCAATTTTTTTATTTTATTTGATTTTTATAAATTGCATCACACTTTTGAATTTAGAAAAAAAAATTAGTTAATTTGAATCATCAAGAATAGTACTAAAAACAACTTTTATTTGAGTTAAAAGTGGGAAATTATTCATTTAATGGATATTAATGTTCAAAAGAAAGAAATATAATTACTTCACTTTTTCTAATATCCTATTTATACTTTAAAAAAAATTATCATAATTCATTCTTAAATAACTGAGATAAGATTTAAAATAAATAGTTCATTCGCATATACCTCAGTCCCGGTTCAACTCAAATCTCGGGTACACTTTTGTTTCTCAATGTGCTTTTTAAATATCATAAAAGGATTGCAAATAAAATTTGCGTCTTAAAAGTATAAACTATATAGTTAAATTTATTTTATTTAGAATTGAAATTGATGCTTAGTGAATATAATTAATGGATAAAATGAGACAAACCAATTATCAATGAATGAATAATAATTTTATAAAATATATATAAAAAAATAGAGTGAGAATTTATGAACAGTTTATTTTCTAATAATTCAAAGTTGCCCCAATAACTACGTTTTCAATGGGAAGTCCTTCCACAATCCAAAAGTCAAAAGTCAAAGTGTATTCATAGAGTCGTAAATCTTTTTCTCGTTTTCCTCATGTATAAAAACGAGTTTCTCACGAGCAAACGTCTAATAGGAAAGAAAAGAGCAGCAAATCACATGCACCAAACCGGCCACTTGGGGGAAAAGAAAGTAGCTCGACCAGTCAAGTCAAGGCGTGAAGAAAGTAAAATTGTAGACGGCATTCATCATTAGCTCACCAAATATGTAATGTTTGCGTAATGCGTAATATAGTACGTCATGCCGCCTCCTATAAGTATGTCTTCGCTCTCAAGCACATCTATCCACACACACTCCTTAACAAGTTCCACATACAGATACAGATATATTCTGTTACCATTTTAATTCTGTGATTCAAGAGAGATTAGGAAAGAATAATGGGCAAAAATTTAGCTGATCAGCAAGTGCATCAAAAGAAGGCCTTTGGATGGGCAGCCAGGGACTCTTCTGGTGTTCTATCTCCCTTCAATTTCTCCAGGAGGTTCGTCTGCTCTCTCTCTCTCTCTCCCCTTTATTTGTCTCTTCAACTAATAAAGTTGCTTGAATCTTTTTAACATTTTCATTATGGTCTTCTATTATATTAACTTGGTATTCAAATCATATAAATAAACTGCAGGGTAACCGGTGAGAAGGACGTGACCTTAAAAGTGTTGTACTGTGGGATATGCCATTCAGATCTTCACCAAGTGAAAAACGACTGGGGCACTTCTACCTACCCTCTTGTTCCTGGGTATACATGCTTTTCATCTATCATATTATAATTATGCAGGAAGATAAACTAAACTAAGACTTAGACACTTCTGGAAATTTAACTAAGAAATTTGTTTTCAAAGGTTTTGCTTTTAATGTGCATGTTGTTATAGCATTAATGCTACTTTTCCATCTTGGGGTGTATTTGTATTTGCATAGCTGTAATTATTCAATGAACTCCATCTGAACCGAATTGGCTACTGTATGCAGGCATGAGTTTGTGGGTGTAGTGACAGAGGTTGGAAGCAAGGTAGAAAAGTTCAAAGTTGGAGACAAAGTGGGAGTTGGGTGCATGGTCGGATCATGTCACTCTTGCGACAACTGTGCCAACGATCTTGAGAATTACTGCCCCAAATTTATAAATACTTATGGAGACAAATACTATGACGGAACCACCACATACGGAGGATACTCTGACATTATGGTTGTTGATGAGCACTTCGCCGTCCATATTCCTGACAACTTGCCTCTTGATGCCAGTGCCCCTCTCCTTTGTGCTGGCATCACAGTTTATAGTCCTTTGAGGTTCTATGGACTTGATAAACCTGGCATGCATGTGGGTGTGGTTGGCCTGGGTGGGTTAGGCCATGTGGCAGTCAAGTTTGCCAAGGCTATGGGGGCTAAAGTCACTGTAATCAGTACCTCCCCTAGCAAGAAGAAGGAAGCTATTGAACATCTTGGTGCTGACTCATTTTTGGTTAGCCGTGACCAAGACGAGCTGCAGGTATACATATATTTTGCCATGAACATTTTTCTAGAGATACATTTTTAACGGCACTCTCGTTTCTGTAATCTGTAGTGTAGCTAATGTTGTTTATGTTGTGTTCGAAGGCTGCCATGAGCTCCATGGATGGTATTATCGATACAGTATCTGCAACTCATCCTCTTCTTCCATTGATTGGATTATTGAAATCTAATGGAAAACTAGTTCTTGTGGGTGCACCAGAGAAACCACTCGAGCTACCAGTTTTTCCTCTGCTCTTCGGTAAGAATATGACACCATCAACTTGTTAAATTGTCATTTCTGTATATTTGGGATTGCAGCTAGCTAACAATTGTGGTGGAATTCCAGGGAGGAAGCTAGTTGGTGGTAGTCTCATTGGAGGGATGAAGGAGACTCAGGAGATGATTGATTTCGCAGCTAAGCACAACATAACAGCAGATATTGAGGTTATTCCAATGGATTATGTAAACACGGCAATGGAACGCCTTGCCAAAGCTGATGTCAGATACCGATTTGTCATTGATATTGCCAACACATTGAAGCCTTCCTCTTAATTTCTTGCATCATGTATATGCAAGAAACAGTTATACGAGGATGATTGTTGAAAGTTAAAAAGTATACGGAGTTGTTGGTTTCTATTCTTTATTTATTCCTGTTCTAATGGATTGTATTTTGGGAAATCAATGAACGAATAAAACTATTTATGGATACGACATGCTAAAGTCCTCTAGTGGCCAAAAGAACCCCAAAATTATATAATATGACTATTTTATTTCTAATTAAAAAAAGAGCTTTCTATTCAGAGTTAGAAAGAGTTCTGAACTGAAAATAAAATAAAGCAATAATCGGGCCGTCTAACGGCCCGAAAATTTTCAACAGCGTATGAAATCATCGAGAATCATTCTCTAAGAAATAAAAAATAGAAAAGAGGAGCAAACAACAGAAATTACAGAGCTAACTGTGGTCTATTTGACAAAAAATTAATTAGTTTGACCGATTAAGAAAGTGAAATGGTAGACGGCATCCATTAGATCACCAAGTACGTAAGTCTGGCGCAACACAAGACCTCACGTTGCCTGCTATGAGAATGCTTTGTGCTTACTCGGATACACAAAGAGACAGAAACATTCTCAACCAATCCCACATAACAATTGTGGTTGAATTCCTGCAGGGAGGAAGATGGAGGGTGGTAGTCTCATTGGAGGGATGAAGGAGACTCGGGAGATGATTAATTTTGCAGCCAAACACAACAGCAGAAATTGAGGTTATTCCAATTGATTATTAAACACTGCAATGGAACGACTGGAAAAGCAGATGTTAGATACCGATTTGTCATTGACAATGCCAACACCTTGAAATCTAGTTCTTAAATATGTATATGTATGCTAACCCATTAAGAATGTGTAACTATATATAAGCTAGTCTGACTTTTTATATCTTTCTCATGTGAGATAAATAATTTTTCTTTAAATTTATTCACCTCGTGAAAACATTTTAAGTAATAATTTCTCATTCACTCGTTCATCATTTGAGTATATGAATATATTATTTCGAAATTCTTATGAAAAAGAATTCAAATCCATCTAGATAATCCAATAACACGAGATAGGTCCCACTCATTTTTAAACTCCAAAATGGTTAATTAATACTGTTCACAACATAATTTTCCAACTCTCTTTCAATCCCCAATGTTAGAACCACCAACTATCTTCCTTCCTAACGTTCCACAACATATGTAATTAGCTACAAGTTCAAATGAAGTTGTCAGTGTATGGACGACGAAG
>JANLJB010005476.1:0-23806 GCA_026212285.1 Bursera cuneata
ATTAACAACTCCAGTAGGAAGCTTCCAGACACCTTTTCCTTTAAATGTTCCACTATTTTCTTGAACTACGAGAACCTAAGGAATATATCAAATTTAATTTAGTTATGCATGTCAACCTAATAGATGGCAGTCAATAATTGATTCATATCTCAAAAGGGATATATACCTGTCTCTCATCGTTCATGACAAAAGCACCAACACCAACGCGGTGCGAAGCATTTGCAGGAATGGTATTGGCAGTTTCATGAATCCAGTGTACAAGCATCAAGTAATCTGGTTCAGCATGGTGATACCTAAATCCTTGCTGCACAATTTGTAGAACAAAACAGACTAAGAACACACAAGGTAAAGGATAATTTGTGAACACATAACGTCAAAAAATAAACTCATGACTAAGATTATTTTCGCATGCACGTACCTGAACTGCAGGTTCAACCAGATTAGCAAATTTAAGAGGCAATTTAATCCAAACACCTTTCTTCCCCTGCAGATTTTTTATTTTTTCATTAAGGTGATTAAAAAATTATACGGGTATACTCTTAAACCCCCGCCAAATTTTTTTGTAAAGTCAAACATCCCATTGAATCAAAACTAACACAAAACCCCCCAAAATCATAAAATCCGTTAGTCATATTTAAAAGTGTTACAATAAGAACTCAGGATAAACACATAACAATTTCCATTAATTATAAAGTAACATAAATATCCCTATTTTTGATAATCCTTTGAAACTAATTAACATTCTGAAGATATTATCGATATTTTATTTACTAAAATAAAAAATAATATAAAATCTTTAAAAATTAAAAATATTCACAAAAAAATAATGATATATTTCATATACTAAGTAATTACAAAATAATTTAACTTACTAAATTATTTACTAAAATTTATTTGCTTAATTTACTAAAATTATTTAATAAATTAAATATATTTTAATTACTAAATATATTTCATTTACTGAATAATATTTATAAATTTAAATAATTTACTAAATAATTTTAGTAAATTTAAATAATAAAAATATATTTAATTTACAAATCATATTTTGAAATACAATTTTGATTATTTGATATATTTTTATTGGTCTGCTCCCAATGACTAGCGAGCAACCCTAGTCATATAATAAAAAAAATCGATGATCAAATAATTTGATCTGTTAACTCAGTCATATCTGATAAATAGGACGCTGGTAAACTCATCAATTTGTTAAATAGATAATTTAATTTGAAAATACCTCAAGATTGAAAAATTATTTATTTACTTATTTTAAAGTATAAGTTAGCAACAATTATTTGTAATTATTTTATTTATTTAATAAAAAATAACCATTGATTTGATAACTAGCTTTTGCATCAAGTGTTAACACCAACCGTTATAAAATGAGGTATTTACTTGGTTAATTTATTAAAAATTAAAATTATTTAGTAAATGAAATATATTTAGTAATTAAAATATATTTCATTTATTAAATAATTTTAGTAAATTAAACAAGTAAATTTTAGTAAATAATTTACTAAAAACTAAATAATTTTAATAAGTGAAATTATTTAGTAAATTATTTAAATTTACAAAAATTATCTATTATATGAAATATATCTTTATTATTTTTTTTTGTAAATTTTTTGAATTTTTGTAGATTTTATATTTTAGTAAATAAAATATCGATAATACCTTACAATGTTAATTAATTTCAAAGAATTACAAAAAATATGGGTCTTTATGTTACTTTCGAATTAATGGAGGTTGTTAATATTTATCTTAAATTTTTATCATAATACCGTTAAATATAACTATTATGATTTTGGAGAATTTTGGAGAGTTTATTTTAGTTTTGATTGCGTTTGGCTTTACAAAAATATTGATGGGGATTAAGAGAAATACCCCAAAAAATTATATATGCTGATCAGCCTGACCTTGAAAAATGTAGCAGCTGCCAGTTATAACATTAATGGTTAATTCAAATATTGATAACTAGTTGAAGTACCTGTTGCGTCCATAATGACAACGATGCTGTGAGCGTTGAAGCAAAGACAGCGGAATCCATAGGCTCTTTCATCTCCACTGTAACTCCACCATAGTCGTCAGTAACTGCACTAAGTACCGGTGATGGACTACTCGACATGTTTCTGATCGAGAATGGGATTCTATTCAGATGACCTGTAAGAAACAAAAATAAAGAAATGTGTATCATCAGCAAACAAGATTTGTCAATCATTTAAATTGATAAATAAGCCAATGATGATATGATATGACATCACACATGACAACACCGTAAAGAAGCATTCAAATACTGAGTTGCAGAAAAATCACTTAAAATACAGAACCTTTTGAAACGGTAAGCCAAGAAGATAACTGACAAAGACTAGTTCTCCTATGAATGAAAGGGGACGCAAAGGAAGAAACTGAAACAAAAGGGCAATGGAATAGCATGTTAACGTTGCTGCTGATGATTCTGAAAACCCTCAACGACATGCATGCAATATCTATAGCTCATACATGGAGTGATTAACAATGGCCCTTAGATATAAATTCTAATAAGACAAAGCAACGATCCATAGATAACGTAAAGAAAATGCTAGAGCGGGGTAAGAGGTCGTTGGACGTTTTTGACGTGATATTGATATTGACTGTGGAACTTGACTAGGTGGTGCGGTCTTCCTTCCACGTTGTTTCGACTCACCAAACCGGGACGAAAACATACGTCCACTCGTTCTCCGTTTATAACTTCCAATCGTAACCGATTTTGAATGAGTAAACATCTTTTACGTCACTCTATTTTATAAATTTTTGTTGCCATGACTTTCAAAAACCTACACTTAGCCATTCTCCCCTTTCGGCTGAATGAAAACTATCTCAGGGGAGGTCCGAGTATTTGTCAAAAATATAGAACTTTCCTTCTCTCTGTTGAGCAATTTCACCGGGTTTTTCCGTAGAAATTCTCTGCGTTTTCCTGTTTCTTTCCTTAGAGTAGGATATAATCAATAATCTTAGCGTAAGAGTTTTGATATGTGAAATCAAGTTTGATTTTTGAATGAGACTGGCGTATAAAAATAGAACAAGCAACAAGCAACTCCTAATATCTCTATCTCAGCTCCAATCCAAGGCTTACCTAAATACTTGAAATAATTTGCTATATAAAATCATGTTTCAACGAAAAAACATGAGAAGACGCGTTCAGTGAAAGAGGGAGGCAAATGAAGCGACGTTGACAGGCACACAGAAGAGAAGCCCAGGCCGGAACAGAAAAGGGCCGGGAGAAAGGTCAAATTTTGTCTTCATGTGAAGCACAAATAGAAAGCAATTGATTAGACTTTCATCTTAATTAAAGATTTTAACTATAATTTGATTGTAAAATTTTAATAATTATTTATTTTTTTAATTTAACAGTAATATGTTAAATTACATTAAAAAAAAAAACTATTTTTCACTTCTCTTTTTTATCTTTAAATTATAATAAATCAAGTATCCTTGATACAATGTGTTGTTCTTTTGAGGCATTCACCATGCGTAGCATAATCTTATGACACAAATAAACATCTACGACTCGCAAAACACAAGTAACGTGCATACAACACATGAACCACTTTAAGACAAATCTTGTATCGACCACATAATACACATCTCACAAATCAATCAACTTATTGTCAAACATAATGAGTTACACAATGTGCACACATATTGCATTTGCATTAAGTCTTATAAGACACGTAACACTTTCACATTTACACTAATCTTATGACAAACATTCCACCCCAATAAAGAAAAACAAAAATATTCTATCTTTAAATGAAGAAAAAATTTTAATCATTGGTATAGAGATATTACACTTATAACATTGCCAATAATAATATGATATTTTTTTATAAAATGTATATATGAATATAATTTATGTATCGAAATAGTAGTTTATAATTTAATAGCTGTATACGGATGAAAGTATTTATTTAAAATAGAAATGGTATGGTTGTCCCACAAAAAAATGGTTTTGATGGGTACTAGTATCAAAACATTAATTATAATGATTTTGCTTAGGATTATGACACTCCCTATATATATTCTATCCCAAATCAATTCGAATTCGACGTGGTTAGCAACAACTAGTGTTGCGAATGTGTGAAAGCGAAATTGACTCTTGTTACTTACCACAGCTTTCCCGGGAAAATGAGGGCAAAATGGCCATTTAACAAGGTGAAGGCAGAGAGACAGAGAGACAGAGAAGCATTGGATGATGATATAAAAGGCCATTACTGGTTTTTGTGGTGTAGTGGTGTGTTTTCAGTACGTCTTGCTCCCTGAAAACAAAACAAGTTTTCAACTTTCAACCCAAAGTCAAAATTGTCCATCAAAAGCTCGCCCCTTTACTTTATTTTATCAACTAATTCTCTCTCAAAACATGCTCTCTCTGGCTACCATGTAACTAAAAATCTTAAGAAGAAAAGAAAAACCCAGAAAAAACATATAATTTATTTATATATTTATAGTGACAAAAGACACACAACACAAAGCATGTCTTTGGGTTATGCAGAGAAGCTCTCCTACAAAGAAGATGTGGGCACGGTTGGAATGTCCGAGATTTTCGACCAACCCCACGTGTTGCAACAAAAAGTTCACATTTTTTCCCCATTTTTTAACTTTTCTTTTTTCACTTGTTCGCAATGTTGGTTTTGTTTTCAACTTGTGTTTCTTGAGATTATAACGCATGTAAATTGCTTTGCGTTGTTTCTGCTTTAATTTAGTGGTGGCTTGTTATGTGGGTTCTGTACGGAACGGTGTTCGGTGGGCTGAAATGGGTTTGAATGTGATTGGTTTTCGTGGCTTTCTTGGAGTTCTTTATGTTCATTTTTTAATCTGGTGAAATTTCTTATGGGATTTTTATTTGAATTTTTTTTTTTGTTTTTTAAAGCATTTATGGTTGAGGTACATTTGTTAGTACTATTCAGGAATAATTTAGGGTTTCATTGAAGTGGATAAGGCCTAAATTTTCATTTATGTCAATATTGTTATAAGTTGTTGAGGTGGAGGCAAATGATGCTCTTGTTAAGGAAGACGATGGTATATTGGTCTGGGAATGAAGAGGACGTAGAAGTTTTCATGGTGATGGATTTCTATATTATATGATACAATTCTAGACCATTTTTGTTCCCATGGTGAGGAATGGTATATGTACTTTTTATATGAAAAGATTCTAAAATGTAATTCTGGTAATGCTAGACATTGTATGTGAAATTCTGAAGTTGCTTGTCTTGTTAAAAATAAATGTATTAGCTCACGAAGTTTCAGTTTTATTGATCTAATACTTTTTCGGTTAATGGCAGATTGCACAGCTTGCAGTGATGATAAAGAAGGTTTAGAACTCTTGAACACCCTATTATATAACCTCATGACGGGCAGGATTCATTACCAAAGCCATTTTTGAGTTGTCTTTTGCTGTGCTTGCAGAGTAAGCATCTAGTGGCATTTACAGGTGCGGGGATATCAACCTCTTGTGGTATTCCTGATTTTAGAGGTCCCAAAGGAGTTTGGACACTTCAGGTGAGAATTGTTATTTTTATTTTCTATTATTATATTTTTTTTGTTAATTAAAAAAAAAAATTCAGAGATACACTAGTGTTAGGCATTTAGACAGTTCATATGACTTCTTTTTGTTGATTTGTAGCGTGAAGGCAAAGGTGTGCCTGAAGCATCTGTGCCATTTCATCGTGCAATGCCAAGTATGACCCATATGGCTTTGGTTGAACTAGAGAAGGCTGGCATCTTAAAGTTTGTAATAAGCCAGGTAGGAGTTTATCTTGTTATACTCCATCTTATTCCTGCTCTAGAAACTGCAACAGAGACCTACAATTGTTGACAATTTTTCACTTTTCCTACTTTTTTCTTTTTAATCCTTCTGTGCTATATAAATACTTGAAGTCAATTTCATGGAAGGAATTGATTGTTGACATTTGTGTGGTTGACTTAATTTAGTAGGGAAAAAAGGTTTCGTTGCAGTGACTATTTATGATAATCGCATGATTTACAATTTTCAGAATGTGGATAGCCTTCATCTTCAATCTGGAATACCGAGGGAGAAACTTGCTGAGTTGCATGGCAATTCTTTTAGAGAAATTTGCCCATCTTGTGGAGCAGAGTAATTTTTTTTTTCCTTTTATGTTTCTATATTGATGTGATTCAGTATTTTGTTTTCCTTCTCCAGGACTAAGCCTGTCTCTCTGTTTTTCTCGATCTGGAGCTTTTGATATCGTTCTGAAATTTCAATTAATCTGATATGTGCAGATATTTGCGGGATTTTGAAATAGAAACTATTGGCCTGAAGAAGACGCCAAGGCGTTGTTCTGATGTTAAATGTGGAGTGAAACTTAAAGACACTGTTCTTGATTGGGAGGTAAAGAATTTGATTTCTGCTTTATTATTGTTTTTGGGCCTAAATACTTATTGTATGTGCCTCATCATTTGCTTTACGTTTGTTATCCCTCATTCCATCAACAATCTCATTGATTCAAAGACAAATTTACACTTCAAGAGCTTGTACTATAGTTTTCGCCCAAAGATTTTTTTTTTTTTGGGGGGCAGTGTTCTAATAAGACAACAAAACAAAATAAATGTTACTTTTTGGACAAAATTATCGTTTTGAGCCAAAAAAAAAACGGAGATAAGTATTTTAGTGCTTCAAGTTCACAAGGAAATTCTTTGATCTGGGACTTGTAGTAGCTGATAGAAAAATTTGCTTAAATACAAATGATGCTAAAAATGAGAAATAATAATCCTTTATCATCTTAAGGAATCCTTGGGCATGATGATGTTGTAGATGAAAATTGAGACTCATGCTTGGTCAATTGTGTTAATCACAAGTACTCATATGGTTGCGAAAAAGCAGTAGGAGAAATAATCTACGGGTTCTCACTGTCAAATGCCAGTATATTCAGCTCTGGTGATCTTATATATTAGTTTCTATCAAGAGTTAGATGTCTCACATGTGATCCGGAAGAAATTTATAAAAAATGGTTTTAGTTTTCTTGTTGAAGTTTATGACTGTTGGTGGTCTTTGCCCTTTTATCATAGGATGCATTGCCAATAGCAGAGATGAATCCAGCAGAGCAACACTGTCGGATGGCAGATGTTGTACTATGCTTGGGAACTAGGTGGGTTTTCTACCAGTTTTCTTTATATTTCTTTGTCATCATTGCTATTATCTGTTAAAGGTGTAAGTGAATTGCGCACTTGATTGACTGTCCAATGCTGTTTTATAGATCTTGTAATATTTGGTAAAAGTAAATGAGTTCATATTTAGTGTTCTCTTCTCCTTTCTTGTGGCTGCATTTTGTTCCCAACCTAATGGCTCATCTCAGGAAGTGGTTCTCATTATGGGCTTCAAAAAGGGCGTAGATCTGTATGTGGTTTAAGACCATTAGAAATTTAGCTTCTTAGAAGTAACCTATCCAATGATGAACTTCCTTTTCTTGTCTATACCTCGCCTTTGTTATCTTTTTCGTGTCTTAGTCAGATTGCTACGTGCAGTTTGCAGATAACTCCAGCTTGCAACCTTCCTTTGAAATCACTCCTTGGAGGGGGTAAGATTGTTATTGTAAACCTTCAGGTATTTCTTTATCCTTTCATTTTTCCCATGCACCTTTAATAAAATCTGAATCTGTTCATACCACCCAAATTCAGAAATTTGATTCCTTTTTTGTTGAATTTATTCCCTTTTGTTTCATTATGTGACAACAATGCCTATGTTTGGTATCCAGTCTTTGACTTTTTATTTATGTTTCCTCAAAGTGTTCCTTATAGTAGAGGGAACTGACTCACCAGATCATACAAATAACTCGATTCCTTGGCCCAAAAAATTGTACAATTGTATGATTCTTTCTTTTTTGCTTGAAATCATGCAACCCTATTCATGAACATAGTTCCATGTTGTTGCTTCATGAGGGCCATGACATTGTGGGTGGATCCTTTTTCTCTAGTTCAATATCTTCAATGCAGAGTTTTTCTGTTTATATTGTCTGTCATTATTTTTTACTGCACTTACAATTTTATTTCATTTTGCAGCCCACTCCGAAGGACAAGAAAGCAAGTTTGGTTATCCACGGTCTTGTTGACCAGGTGCAGTTTTTATCTTATTATGAATTGATTTAAAAATTTAGAGCTTCCTAGTGTTAGAATGCTATGTATAATGCTTAATAAATTTCAGTACTACTACATATTTTTTTAACATTTTTGTTGTTTTCCATGTAGAGAAATTCCTTTCCACGGTAGTCTTAGGTGTTTTGAATATCATTTGTCATGTGAAATAAAAAATAAGGGCTATGTACGCTGATGGCTTTCTAAAAGGACAAATGATCAGTACAGTAGAGTACACATTATACCAGGTTCCAGACCTTAGAATGGTGGCTTGAAGTCCTAACTTTCACACGAATAGTGCCTGCAAAGCTCCTGGTATTTCAGTATGCTAATAGGTTGTGGGGAGAAAAATCATCTTCAATGTTTAATGCTGCTCTTCTTGGATTTTATATTGTGCGTCTTAGTTTGGGACTTGTCTAGAAGGAAACAATGTAACGTGTGAGGTCCTCAATTGTGAGTTTAATTAATTAGATGATCGTTGCTTCCTATTCGTCAACATGCTAAATCATCACAGATATCATGCATCTTTAGAATGAGTTAATCCATTTTGTTCAGAAGATATTCACTTGGACAACAGCAGGTAATTGCAGGGGTTATGCATCATCTTAATTTATGGATTCCTCCATATGTACGAGTTGATCATTTCCAGATTAGTCTTACTCAGTTCTCTAGACTATCTTTATCAGGTACCTTTTCTAGGTTTTTGCTTCCTGTTACTTTTTAAAATCAATATGGAATAGCCAATTAAGTTTGTTGATGGAACATGCCATTTTGGGTCCCAAGCTTTTCGTAGTTGAAGTAGCAAAGCTTACTGGCATTTTATGAATCCTACCTTGCATTTTGCCGTCTTGCTTGGTGAATGATAATTGCCTTTCCTTACAGGCCAGACAATAAAGTATAACTTTCTTCATTTTGTACATGTGTTGGAAATTTGCAATGTGCAAGATTTTACATGTATTTTGTTTTATTATTTTCCCATGTGTGGCTTGGGTTACATAAACAAAGATTTGATGGAATGACTAACTGCTATTTGTGATTCTGGGATTGATACAGAGAACAAGTATGTAAAATGGTCTCTCAGGGTAAGTAGTGTGTTTGGACCCAAAGCTCCATTGCCATTCATCAAATCAGTTGAGGTAATCTCTTCTCTGCTTCATACTAATCTCATCAAATGGATGATTTTTACTTTTCCTATTGATCTTCGAACTTTGATTTTCTGCTGTCAGTCACTTATATAACAATTTACCTTTTGCTTGGTTGTTCCTTGGTTCATATTTTAGTTGAATCTGAATCTAGTCCTTTTGAATTTGCACTATAGGTTTCTTTCTCAAACAGACCAGATCTTAAAACAGCCGTTTTACATAAGCAACCCTTCATGATCAAAAGGTACCTGCTTTCATAAAAAAAAAAATGCTGATGCTTCATGATCACACTGTTTGCTTGTTGGGGTGTGCTCATATTTAAGCAAGTGGAAAAATAAATTTCCAGTAGAATTTCTTAATTTTTATTTTGATTTTCATTTTCATGCAGTTTCAGTAGAAAAAACTTTATGCACAAACATTCATACTTTAATCAATAAATAGGACCTTAAGTAGACATTACCTCGTAATTGTGTAGATTTCTCAAAATGCAAAAAATGAAATGTTGGTAATGGTAAGTAATGTACAATTGGGATGGACTATACAATATCTAAAAGGAAATTTCCAAATATACCTCTGCTTGTCTCCATTTGAACTAATAGGTTCAATGGGTGATGAAATTGGGATATTTTGTCTTGAAAGGACTAAATAACATGCAGATCATTCAGGGTGGCACTGCTAGTTGCCTTTGTTTTAAGCGTTATGCACTCTTGCTTGTTGAAAGTTTAAATACACAGATTAACATTAGTATTTCAGTTTTAATATAATGTGAAATTTTAGGGTTTTAGTGCATTTTGTTATTCATGTACCAAGATTTATCAGATAATTTTGTTCTGGGGATTCTAATATTTTTTATCCCTCTATGTTCATCAATGCACTAGGGAAATGCTCAGAACCAGAACATTCACATTGGTCCTGAAGCTCAACTTTAGCGATGGTTGTGGTTGTAAGTGCACCATTGTTGAGCTCCCAGTCAACTTTCAGGTGAGTCCCAGTGCTTGCTTGATTGGTTCCTTGACCCTGCACTGCAGATAACCATGGGTATAATTCACATGTGCATATGTAATGCAGGAGCAAGCAGATAGCATCAGCCATGATAAGGATGTTGTGGTTGAGATGTTGAGGAACTCTGCAATTGAAAGCGAGTGCTGTGGCCAGTTTTCAGTTCTTGAGAGAGAGATTCTTCCATCTCCAAAAAAGGAAACTGTTGTCTATGCTGTTGCCACTAACATTGTTTGGTATGACAGTTATTTCGAAAGCTCCAGATTCTTCAAAGACACATCAGAGAAGAACGCTCATTTGGTCGGCGTGCAAAGAGACAATGCAAAGTGTGCTGAAATCCCTCCAAAAAAATTGAAATGCTATTAACTTTTACATGATGGCTTTTGATGTATATATTTTTGGGAAATTTTCACGCTAACACAAGGAGTAGGATTGACTGGGGAAGCATAGATTATATTGCTTCAGATGTTAAAATTGCATATCTATATGTTTATGTAAAGATGGGTGTATTTTTTGGATATTAGCACCTGGTCTTCTCAATGTGAATATGGTATGGAGGGGAAGTGCTGTTTTGAGCCTTTTTGACCCCATCTTTGTAAATGCTAGACTGTTCAAAGCCAGCTTAGTGAAAAGAGTGTTCTGTGAATTGCATTGTGACAGAACCTTTCCTTTCATTGTTTATTTGCATACTGCACACAACTCGGCATGCTTGATTCAGAAGTGGACAATTCAGTGGTTGCCTTCAAGCTTAGTGAAGAAAGATTCAGAAAAAACAAGTTCTTTCTCTTCCATCAACTGCAGGTATCATTGAATAATTGATAAGTCCACATTACATTTTCAATGGTTTCTAGCAGCGTGTTAATTGGATCTCCAAATATAGATTATGATACTTTCCAACTAGATATTACACACGAGTATTAACCATTCATAGAATACACTGCACCCGAACCACAAGAGTGTGCCTACAGGAATCTCTCTTTTCATTCTTTAAAGTATCCACTTCAGTTATCTACAAATTCTTGTTTCATGTCATGTGAAATATTTCATATTTGTAGTAAGTATGCCCAATTGCCCATATGCATCACTCGAATAATACAATTATATTAAGATTTGTGGTCCTCCATCCTTCAAGGTGCGTGCAGAAGTCTGGTATCTAGTTCTATCGAACGATTGTATGATGCATCAAATGGTGTGGGGCCATGTTCAAGACTTTATAGTTTCTAAATTGGAGAAGAAACAAGAACCCATCAGTTCCTTTTCGTTTTTGGTCTTCTAATAAAAGAAGTTTTCATGAATAAAACAGAACAGTACTCGAACTCCATGTTAACAAAAAGACTTCACATATAGAAATGGAAAATAGGGTTCATGTTACCTATGTGCTTTTGTTGTACTTTTCCTTCTATACAAAAACTCTTCTAAATAACATAATATTAATTTAAAACTACTAAATCATTCGTTATATTATCACAAATCTATTTATCAATCTTTGAATAATTATGCATAGTTTAGATACATTATGATAGGATTTGAGATTAGTAGTATCATTCATAGCTTGGTTATACAATTATTTTCATTTAATCTAAAAACGATATAATATCAGTAAACATTTACCCTCCAAAGATATTGAATCATACGGTACTTTATTAGATGAGAACTGAGAAATATACAGGTACTGTTACTGTACTATGATAGAAACCGTCAAAGGGTCCAGTGCTGGATTATGTACCCCGATATATTTTAGTAGAAAAGTAGTATATTTCAACATGTTCTATGTAAAAGGTGAGATCCCTAATGGAAAATTGTAGAAAGGACAACAGAGTACTCTTTCTTGAAGTCTCGATTCTGACCCCCCACTTCGAGTTTGGCATCGGTTAGGTCAACACAACACTGTATTTATGACTTCTTTCAATGACCTTGAAATAAAAGGATTAAGCAAATCCCATGCCATTAGAGATATTTATTTTGTAGGATTTTTTATTGAGATAAATTAAAAAAAATTGGATGAAAAATGGTTGAAATAAGTCCAAGTCCCTCACCGACCAATAAAAATCTAAGCGGAAACCAATCAGAATTCTCCAACGAGCCACCTGGCTGGCCTGTCACTGTAACCACCGCTATAATCAACTATAAATAATCATCATTTTTCATAAACCAGTAAATGAAAATAAAAAACATCCACCACGCACGATGCACCATGGAACTGAATGAGTGAAAGGTTGTGGTTCAGGATCCCCTAAAATTCAATTTTCAGTTTTTGTCGTTAACATAACATTTGAAGAAATCAAACTAGAAAAAAAAGCCAGACCAAACTCCCCCACTCAACAAAGAGTAACTTAAACAACTAGAATTGGAAACGAAGACACGCAACTACTTTGCTGTCCACGTTCTTTTTGTTTTTCCATTATTTGTTCCACACTTTCTAGTCAAGTTGTTTCATATTCAGTTTTCACTCCAAAATCTTTTTTTTCTTTTGGAAGTTTTTCACATAATTTTTTCATTGTCTTAATACCCAATAAATTATTCCCTCAACTGGATTCATTTCCAGACTTGATCCTGACTCCTTCCTCTTCACTTGTGAGTATCTCCATCTGGGTTCTCTTCAGTTTCACCCAATATTGCAGGAACTGTGTTCTGTTCACTGGCGTATTAGATTAGTTTAGTTTATTTTATTCGGTTTGTTTGTTAGGTGCTTGCATGTGAACGTAATTCTCATCAAAGTGTTTATTTGTTTACATCTTTTGCTTCATTGTTTTTGCTTTCAGTTGACTTTTGTTTTTTTTTTTTTAATTTAATTAAAATCATTTGATTTTTTCCTCTGATTATGATATTTAGTTGGGTGTTTTAAGCCAAAATTGGATTATTTATTTCTCAGTATTTAGTATTGGGCTGTGAAGCAATCTAATTTTCTTGTTAATTATAGGTTTCTGTTGCTTGAATGGCGGCATTACTGGCTTTACAAGGCTGTTATTGTGGCAGTATTGATTTGATAAATCAAAGAAAGATGGACCATCTCAGTTTCTCAAGCTCCATATCAAAGTTTGAGAGACCACCACCAACAGGCAATCCTACTATCACCTGTAAATCATTTCAGTTTCAAGTTGAAATGCGACAAACCGAGTCACCCTCAAAACTAGGTACCAATGGACGGCCTGTTAAAATGGTACCTGCTAGTGAGGTGGTGAAAAGGAAAACACAAATCAATGGTAAAGCAGAAATGGTGAATGGTAAAAAGCAAGCTATAAATGGATCAGCAAGTCTAGTGAAGAGAAAATCTACTTCTTCAGCCCTGGTTCAGGTACCTAAAGGCAAGGATTCAGATGAACTTCCACCTGTAGAGGGGCTGAAGGTTCTGCCTACAGATGAAAGTTTCAGTTGGGCCAGTGAGAATTACAACTCCGTGCAAAGGACTATTGATGTTTGGTCATTTGTGCTTTCGTTGAGAGTGCGTGTGCTTTTGGACAATGCCAAATGGGCATATGTGGGAGGTTTCACAGAAGATAAGCAGGTCAGTTTTGGTAGGAGATTTCTATGTTTCTTTGTTTCCTTGGAGTCAAGTCTTTTCCTTTGTTGTTGATGTTTATGGACCCTCTTTGATTCAGAAAAACAGAAGAAGAAAAACCGCCTCATGGCTACGGGAGCGTGTGCTGCAGCTTGGCCCAACTTTTATCAAACTTGGGCAGTTATCTTCCACAAGGTCAGATCTTTTTCCTCGTGAGTTTGTTGATGAGCTTGCCAAGTTGCAGGTACTTCTTAATCTCTATGTTTAAGATTTTGTGTACCTCTATTCATTTTATACTCAAGAAATAACGTTTAACTTCTTTTTATCATTTAATTTTATTCAGGATAGGGTCCCTGCCTTCTCACCAGAAAAAGCAAGACGCTTCATTGAGAGTGAACTGGGAGCTCCCATAGACCTATTGTTTAAAAAGTTTGAGGACAGGCCAATTGCCGCAGCTAGTCTTGGTCAGGTGTTTGATTCTCGTTACTTTCTTATAGTTTTTCACTGAATCTTTTATATTATAACTAGTTCTTTTATTATACATTCACTTTAAGTAACTTGAAAATGTTTTGAATATGAAGAACTCCCACATTGACTTAGTTTTGGGTTTTATATGGTGTGATATACCTAGTGCCTTAAATCTTTTGTTGGCTTCTTTATCATGGTATCAGAGCTCGACCGCTTTCAGGGCTTAGGAAGATTAAATTTTGGGAGTGATATGACTCAACATACCTGTTGGGATCTTCCACCTAATAACTTAAGTCTTTTCGTTGTTTTCTTAGCTAGTCATGTAATGTTTCTAATAGCATTTAGAAGAACCTCCTTATGCAACTACAGAAAGTTTTCTTATAAATTAACTTTTATGAATGCTGTAGGCTAATATTTTTAACATTTCACTCAATTTTAATTGGGATAGTTAGCATTTGCTGAGTTTCAGAGGGTTCCTGTCTGTAGGTACATCGAGCAATCCTGCATAACGGAGAGAAAGTAGTTGTAAAAGTTCAAAGACCTGGTCTCAAGAAGCTTTTCGACATTGATTTACGTAAGTACTGGACTTGTCTGATTGGTTGCTTCTATGTACTCCAAAATTATAGATCAACGTTATGGGCTTAGATATTTAAGCTTTCTTGTTCATTGTCCTACAGAGTTTTAATTGTTTCCTTAATCCTGCTTCTTCTGTACAGGAAATCTAAAGCTAATTGCTGAATATTTTCAGAGAAGTGAAACATTTGGTGGCCCAACAAGAGATTGGATGGGTATATATGAAGAATGTGCCACGTAAGTAGTAGGCTTCTGTAGCTGTTTAGTTAATTTTTCTTCGAGGAGATTAATACAGAAAACTGTCACTATAGTTTCTTCATTTCTTCTATATGAAACTTATTCTTGCTATGCTTGGCTTTTCATTGATTTCAGGATTTTGTATCAAGAAATTGATTACATAAATGAAGGCAAAAATGCAGATAGGTTCCGCAGAGATTTTCGGAATATAAAGTGGGTCCGAGTACCTGTATGTTTCCTTTTTCAAGATTACAACAGAAGTAATACTTGTTCAATTAGTTCTAGTTATGATTATTACCCTAGTACTGTTGAAATGTTGTTGAACATAAATCTAGTCTTTGAACCTCAGACTCTCTCACAGATTCCTAATTGAAAGTTTCCCCCCCTTGTAGCTGGTGTTTTGGGATTATACTGCCACAAAGGTGTTGACCTTGGAGTATGTACCAGGTCTTATTTTAATCCTTTTTTTTATTTTTTTTGGATATAAAGGGTGAATTATGAAGCCACACATAGTCTATCTTTGGTAATAACAGTAGATTGTATGATGGTAATACTGATATGAGATTCTTTACAACTGTATCAGGTGTTAAGATAAATGAGCTGGATACACTAGATTTACGGGGTTTTACCCGTTCTCAAATTGCTTCACGTGCAATTGAAGCATACTTGATTCAGGTAATTAATATTAAGCCTGTTGAAATCAATTTATGCAACTTGTTATTCCTAATTCTGGATACAATGATTATTGAGCACCTTACAGATGTATGAAATGCCTTGAGGACCTTATTCATTATTTTACCATGAGATTATAAAATTATCTACCTTACTCATGAATTTAGTGATTTACAGAATTTTGGTAAAAATGCAGATACTCAAAACAGGTTTCTTTCATGCTGATCCTCATCCTGGAAATCTTGCTGTCGATGTAGATGAGGCACTGATCTATTATGATTTTGGTATGATGGGGGAGATCAAATCTTTCACTCGCGAGAGATTGCTTGAACTTTTCTATGCAGTTTACGAAAAAGATGCAAAAAAGGTCTACTTTCTATCCATATTGCTTACTTTGTTTTGCAGTATATTCTTTTGTACTTGCAAGTTGATTGTTAAAAATGAAACTTTAAGCTCAGCAAAATACGTGTTATCTTCACAGTATATACTTTTCGAGTAATACCTGATTATACTGACTACTATATGAATCTATTTCAATGATTATGTTATCTTTACAGACATGAACAAATCTTATCCTCTATTTGACAGTTTCTGAATGTTTTACAGAATTATTCTTACGTATGCAACCCAGGAGAATTTTAATATCAGGCCATGAAATACTTTAGCGGAATATCGTACTCACAGTTATGACTTAGAGATCATCGCTTCTTTCTAACTTGGATCATTTGAAAAGTAACAAATTTTGAAAACACACAATCTAAGTCATTAGGAAGGTTATGTAAATCAATTTTTGTATGTCTCTTCACTGGACCAAACTGAGGAGCTATTATGCAGGTTATCCGGAGCCTGATAGATCTTGAAGCACTTCAGCCAACAGGAGATATGTCATCGGTAAGTCATCATGCTCTATCTATCAACATTTTAAAAGGAAATTGTTACTCAATGGTGTGATCTTCTATACATATACAGATTTTCATAGCAATCCATCTTATATTTTAAAACTCTGATTGTTAATTCTATTCATAGGTGAGGAGATCTGTGCAGTTCTTTTTGGACAATTTATTAAGCCAGACGCCAGATCAACAGCAGACTTTGAATGCAATCGGTGAGGTATGTTAACATTGACTGAAAAATCACTGGGCACTGATGTAAAAAAAGGTAACGAAAGTGAGACCTCCCCACATAAGAGCATCTCACTTATCAGCCTAGAAATAAAGGAAGTATTCAATTAGTTTCAATTTGATTAACTGGAAAATCAAATAGAAAGGCTTGATTGCTAACAGCACCTCCATCAATAAAGATGTGGTTTTGTGCTAAGTGTTTATAATTTTTAAAATTTTATCGCCAAGGTGAACTTTTTTTTCTTTTTTTTTTTTTTTACTTCTAGTAAATCAAAATGTAGTAGTCTATCACATTCTACTGGGGACGAAATTAGAAAATTGATATACAAATCCAAAGTTTTTATTACTTTGTACATAGGTCATCAATTCATTCAAACTTTCCGTGAACCTTTGATACAATACATTTTATCAACTGATTAGGAGTTGAGAAAGAAATATTAGATAGTAAGCATCTACATGTATATACAAGGTGTTGAAAGCCCTAACTCAGTTCTAATTTTAAATTATCTGGAAGTGTAAAATAAGAGAAATATACAAATTAATATAATTACTTGTTATTTTAAAGTTTGCTAATAGCATCTGTGATTTATAAGTAATCCTAAACCAATATTTTTTGTTTGTTGTGTTTTTGGTAGGATTTATTTTCAATAGCTCAGGATCAACCATTTCGGTTTCCATCCACCTTTACTTTTGTTATAAGGGCATTCTCAACGCTTGAAGGTGCCGTCTTTCTTTCTCTGTCGCTCATCACAAAAACCTTGATTTCTGAATTGAAGTTACAGAATAAATCATATTTATAAGATTTGAGTGTCATATTCTCTGACAGGTATTGGCTACATCCTTGACCCTGATTTTTCCTTTGTGAAGGTTGCTGCACCTTATGCACAGGTTATATCCACTTTCTCCTTTATTTACAACAGCTTTTCATGATGTTTTGGAAGCTATTTTTTATAGTTAAATAGTATAGAGCTTATAGTTCCAACTACCAACAGGAGCTATTGGATATAAGACAACAGCGGCGCAGCGGAACACAGTTAGTGGAGGAAATAAGGAAACAAGCTGATGATGTATTGCACTTTCCTGATTTCTTTCATTGCTTCAGTTTCTTATTCTATTTTCCATCAAAGGGAAAATCATAACAAAAAAAGGGGAAAAAAATATAGCCTATTCAGTTAGCATTCACAAAACTCATCAAAAGGTTGTATCCCCATCATTTTTAGTATTAAGATCACATTTGTGTATTTTCAGGCGAGAACAACTACCATATCAATGCCATCCAGAGTCCAAAGAATAGAAGAGTTTGTGAAGCAACTTGAAGCGGGAGATTTGAAACTCCGAGTTCGAGTGCTTGAGGTAATCACCTATTCACCCTTAAATCAGAAAAGTATAAGTAGACTAATGCTTTCAGCATTTGTATTGTTCGCATATATTTTAATCTGAAAACACTAAATCTTCATTAAACAGTCTGAAAGAGCAGCTCGAAAAGCATCAATATTGCAAATGGCAACCATTTATACAGTTTTTGGAGGTACCCTATTAAATCTTGGGGTCACCTTAAGTGGTCAAGGCAGTCAAGCTATTGCAAATGGATCATTCCTTGTTGCAGGTGAGCTCTTGTATTGTTAATTACCTTAACTTCTAGATATCATTTTTCTTCATAACATTCAACTCACCAATGGTCTATTGACCGACCCATCTTAACCTGTAAAATTGCAGGAGTGTTCTTTACACTGTTTCTTAGGTCGATGCAAAGGGTGAAGAAGCTCGATAAATTTGAGAAAATGATATGAATACTCCTGAAAAGTCAATTTCTTCCACCTGAATAACAATCATTCATGCTCATTTTCGGTTATTTAACTGTTTAGCTTTATGCAAGAAAAAATTAAGAAATTGAATTGCATGAAGGCTACGCATTCTTAATTGCAACATGTTGAAGAAAGGAATGGCTTTCCGCTGGGAAATTGAGAGCTGTACACATTGTACAATTGAAACAACATTCCGCAGTAACATAGAGAAAAGAAAATATAGCCCAACAACTTTGTTACTTTTACTTCAATCATATTTTACCACCTTATTACTAATGAATTGAATCACCAATACAATGACCATTTTTCAGCACTTTGAAAAGCGTAACATGTAGCTTTAGCTTATTATATTTCTTGCTATAGAAGTTAAAAGAAAAAGAACCCTCAGTATCACAACCATCTTCAAGGATTATTCCAAGGCCAGTAACTTCCTTTGCAGTCGAAGGGATTAATGTACCCCGATAATGCAAGGATAATATTTGATATGGACATGGCCACAAAATGTTTAAATTCACAAACTCAAGTAATCCACCAAATGGGCAGCAAGAATCTTCTCTTTCGGTGCAGTGACTGGATGCATAAGCATAACAACTGAATCAACACCTAAAAATTGTAGACGAGTTTCCAATAAATAAATTACTCGAGCAATAATCAATGTAAAGATCTTTTCCCAAACATGGAATTCGTAAAGAAAAGAAGGCAAGTTCTTGTTACCTCTACGTCGACTACAAGTGCCACTTAGCCGGTGGCATCATCCTTGTAGTGATGCGAAAAAGTCTAACCGGCCATTTTCTGGGAAGCAGGCACTGGGAAAAAACCATTTTCTGAGAAGTGCGCACTGGGAAAAACCACGAAAGCCAACATCTATTTGAAGTTGACTCCTCATCCCACTGCCTGTCCAAGGAGTACATGGATCACAGACATGATGCAGAACAATTGAACTAGTTCCAAATGGAGGTTGGTCCAAGTATGATCTTCCTAAGCCATCTGCTTAACGAGAAGGTTGGAGTCATCAAGATTTCCTTCACTTACGTTTCCATCAACTAAGTCAGCTAAACCATCAGAGTTTGAAACCCATCCAAACCATCTCATATGCTCCAGAACCTCTGCAGTTTTGTCCATATTGCCTTCTGTTTCAAATTTACGCGCTATTGACTTACATGAGGATAAACAAAGCTTAAGTCCACTCTCTCCCACTTCATCAAGCAACCCCAACGCTTTAGAAAATTCTTCTTTTCCACACAGGGCACTTATGAGACCTTCGTATGCTTGCAAGGACATTGGCATACCCTTCTCCAGAATCAAATCCCTCAACTTCAGGGCCTCGATCAGATTGCCCTCTTTACAGTAAGCATGTATCATTACATAATAGGTGATTTTATCAGGCTCAATTCCCTTCACCCTCATCTCTTCAAACAGAGAAAAAACCTCAGACCTGTTTCCCATTCTGTTGTAACCATTTAAAAGTGATGTATAAGTAATGGTTGTTGGCAACAGGTTCTTTTCCTTCATCTCCAAGAAGAGTTGTTTAGCTTTCTCCATATTTTGCACCTTGCAATGCTGATTAATAAGAGTAGTATACGTGACATGGTCAGGCATTACCTGCCTTTCAAACATTGCTTCCAACAATTGCTGTGCTTCTTGAAGTTTGTTACTCTTGCACAACTCTTCCATTAAAGTGTTGAAAGAAAGAGTGGAGGCCAAGCCCTTCTCCAACATAACTTTAAGTAATTCCCATGCATTATCCAATTTTCCTTCTTTGCAGCATCCAGAGAGAAGGGCATTGTAGACAAAACTATCAGGTGGAACACCCCTTTGTAGCATCTCATCCAAAAACTTAAATGCCTCAGTTACATTTCTGGATTTGCAATAACCATCTATCATTGCAGCATATGTTACACTGTTAGGGACGAAACCTTTTTCCAAGATGCCATTAAACAAATTCTTAGCTTTCTCAACATTACGAGCCTTGCATAATCCATCAATCAAAACATTATAAGTAACTATGTTTGGCTCAACACCTTTCTTGCACATGTCCTCGTTAAGTTGAAAAGCCTTACCTAGATCACCTTGTTTGCAAAAACAAGTGATGAGAGAATTGTAAGTGTAAACATCAGGGACCAACCCCTTCTCTAGAAGTTCTGAGAAGATTCCCAATGCTTCTTGCACTTTTCCATTCCTTGAGAGGCCATTGATGAGGACAGTGTATGTTTGAACATCTGGGAGTATCCCTCGGGAAAGCATGCATCTAAATGTTGAGAATGCTTCTGTTATGTTCCCCTCTTTGCAGTGCCCATCAACAACGTTCGTGTAAATAAAATCATTTGGCTCTAGATCACAACCTAGCATCTCATTGAAATACCTGTCTGCAATATGCATCTGCCCTTCCTTACTATATCCACAGATAAAAGCACCATATGTATAAGTATTCGGCTTTAATCCTCTCCCTACCATTTCAACCAAATAGGTCCTTGCTTCTTCCATCCTTTTGGCTTTACAGAGACCATGTATAAGAGAATTGTAGCAAAACACATCAGGTGCAATTCCTTCCCCCGTCATCCTCTTCAACACCTTCCTCGCTTCATTAAGTCTATATTTCTTAGTGTAAGCTGAAATAAGATTTGTGTAGATGATAGAATTCGGCTTCAAACCCCTTGTAATCATTTCTCCTAAAACAGAATTGACCTGCTGCAGATTTCCACAATGGCATAGCGCATTAATTATCGCACTATATGTAAACAGAGTGGGTGCCAAGTTCTTCTTCTTCATCTCATCAAGCAATTCAAAAGCACCAACTATATCTTTTCCTCTGCAATACCCCTCTATCAACAAAGTATAAGTTCTTGAATCAGGTTTTATGGCCATTTCAGTAATCTCATCCATTAGTTCTCTAGCCTTATCCATATTCCCACTCTTACAAAATCCATTGAGCAGCGAGTTATATATGACCAAATCTACCTGATTGCCACAAGCAGCAATCTCATCCTTTACTTTAAGAGCCTCTTCTAAATCACCTTGTTTCACAAACCCATCAATCAAAGCATTGTAAACAATCACATCAGCTTTCAAGCCCTTCCCAATCATCTCCGATAAAATGAACTTTGCATCACTAAACCGCTTTTCCATGCAAAACCCATAAATCAGATTTGCATAAGTATAAGTATCAGGAACCAACCCCATTTCAACCATACAAGTTTTCAACTGAACTGCTTCATCAATTTGCCCCAATCTACCCAACCCACCAATAAACACATTATAAGTAACAACATTAGGACTACAACCGCTCTCTCCCATTTCCAAGAGCACTTGTTTCGCTCCCTCAACATTCTTCTCCTTGAGGTAAGCATTTATCACAGTCGTATAAGTATACACATCGAAACCGACTTTTATCTCCTTCATCTTATCACGAACCTTCCAAAATAATTCCATTTTGTTACCTTTCAGCAACCCCCTCAACAAAGCATTACAACACAACACACTAGGCCTAAACTCACCGCTTTTTTTGCAACAAAACACATCAACAGCCTCATTCAAAAACCCCATCTTCCTATACCCCTCTATCAACATATCAAACATCACATGATTACGCACAATCTCATCACATTCTCTATAACAACTATCAATAGCATACAAAACATCAAAAACTGACTTGTAATTCGCTACTATTCGTTGAATAACATCACTAGCAGGACCATACAATTTAGAATTGAACAAAGAAACAAGAATAAGAGACAATAAATTCAAGTCATTCTGGTGGCCACCCACATGGTGTTCGGACCAGAGAAAGAAGCTGAGGAGGCGTTTCGGATCGGGGGTGGCCCGGTTCTCTAGAAGAACGGATCGAACCACATCTGCGTTGAGCTTGTTGGGTATGTCTGACGTGCACATAAGGAGTTGCCAGTCGTTTTGGCTAAGGAAGTTGGTGATTTCTCGTACAGTTTCTTGTTCGGTGGCCTGTGAAGTGATCTGGTACGTGGGTATGGTTGATTCATTTCGAGTTCCGGTCCTAAGCACGCGCGGGGTCGCACGTGTGAGTCTCCACATGTTGTTTTAGAAGAAGAAGAAGAAGAGGAGGAAGAAAGAGGAGCCTCGGGGGAAGAAGACTATTACTGTGTAACTGTGTTAGTGTCCATGTCCAAGATGCCTTCTTTTTCTGTTTCGGTTTTTTTTTTTTTTTTCAAAAAAAAAAAAAACCTAGTGCAAACTCATCTTCACCCACATAATTTTGTTGTATACATTTTCACCCCTGTTGTTTCAATTTTAATATATTTTTAAGAGTATAATTCAAAAACAATTATAACAATGATAGTTANTTTCGGTTTTTTTTTTTTTTTCTCAAAAAAAAAAAAAACCTAGTGCAAACTCATCTTCACCCACATAATTTTGTTGTTTACATTTTCACCCCTGTTGTTTCAATTTTAATATATTTTTAAGAGTATAATTCAAAAACAATTATAACAATGATAGTTATTCTTTTTTATAAATATATAGTCTAAGAAAATTATCAAGATGCTAAGCATCTTGGTCAACATCCTATTTGACATTTATTTGATTCTCATTAACATTTTAACATTCATTTATCGAACAAGTTCTCTTGTTTATGAGCAATCTCTATTTGACAACTTGATATTTTACTCGACAGCCTAACTAATGCATTAAAAAAAATTAAGTTTGAATTTGTAAAAAATAAAAAATAAAAAATTAATTGTATCTTAAAATAAATTATTAGTTTTTATACAATAATATTGATTTAAGCTAACAAAACACTATGAAATATATGCTGTTTTTAACAAATTGTTATATGAGATGTGGAAGTTGTTATTTGGTATAGATTAGTATAAAAAATATTACAAACTCAATAAATTCTATGAATTTTTTAATAAAATATCTATATTGTTAATTTTTATTTAATGGTTATTAATAGTATTTCTCAATTAATTAATAAATGTATAAAATACTTTAAAAAATTTATATTAAATTAGTCTATATATTTGTTAGACAACTATTAATTCATACTAGATTAATAAATAAAAATAAAATAAAATTACAAAATTAACTCATCCGTTAGGTGTCATTTTTCAACAATGGTACCACCACAACTTGAGCGTATATTGTCACATCAATTAGAGATGGGGAAATTTATTTTAAGCCCCCAATTACATTCAT